>JANSVI020001319.1:52028-62887 GCA_025434765.2 Erythroxylum kapplerianum | reverse complement strand
TCTGTATTTATAGAAGCTTTCATTTTCGTGCTTATCCTAATTGTTGGTTCAGTTTATGCATGGCGAAAAGGAGCATTTGAGTGGTTTCTTTGTTCTCTTATTTGGATTGAAAGAAAGACAAAACTTCCCCTTCTTCCTCTGATTTTTATTCGAAAAATGTCGGTTATGAATAATGTCCCACTTTCGGAATAGGCGTAAGAAAGCTACCTGAAAAAAGGCGAGGGAGGCTCGTACTTCGAATTGCCTTTTGCCAGAAATCTTTTTTTAGAAATTGGATAAAGAATTCAAAAATGGAAAAAATCGAAATAAAGGGCCGAAGGGAAGGGGACCCACTACTTCTTTATTCAGGGGGGAGACTCGCCTCATTACTTCCCACGGGGCGAGAGATGGACCTAAGCCACCTACCCACTTATCAATCACGGTCTTCAGCTGACTTGCACTGATAGAGCCCTATTGTATTGGAATTAGGCGCGCATCTTTTTACTGTTGTCAACTAATCTCTTCAATCTTCGATTCTACTCTATGTTAGAACATTTCTGTGAATGCTATTCTGATCTAAGTGGTCCTATTCTCTGTCCCGTGCTAGGAAGCATTACTCCTCTTTTTATTCCAAATTCAAGAATACGACCGATACGACTGATTGGTCTGTGTGCCTCTCTTATTACTTTTTTGTATTCCCCTGTTCCTCGGATACAATTCGATCCTTCTACGGCCAAATCTCAATTTGTGGAAAGCCTTCGATGGCTTCCTTATGAGAACATCCATTTTTATTTGGGTATAGACGGTCTCTCTTTATTCTTCGTGATATTGACCACATTTCTGATCCCTATTTGCATTTCAGTGGGTTGGTCTGGTATGAGAAGTTATGGGAAAGAGTATATTACAGCATCTCTAATTCGTGAATTTCTAATGATCGCCGTGTTCCGCATGCTGGATCCTCTACTATTCTATGTTCTTCCCGAAAGCGTGCTAATCCCTATGTTGTGCGGAGCTGAGCATCTTCTATTCGCTGGGATCAAGCTTTTCCTCTGCAGGGGCCTTGTGCAGTAAACCCCCTACGGGCGGTCGTTTGTCGTCGTAAAGTAGTCGCCGCGAAGCTTTCGGGAAGAGGGGTAGTCTTGTGTGTAAGCATAGCATTTCTGGTCGAACCCGCCCAACCAAACAAAGAAGAACCGAACCTGACAGACACATCTTTTTCCTTTTGGGAGGGTACTCCGAGTAGTGGGTACCTCGTAGGACCTCGACCCGCCTACTCGGGTCTTGTATGGATATGCAGGAAGGGGTGCTCCTAGGTGTGTGTAAGGGTTGTGTTTGTTCGCGAGAATGGATTCCTCGTCAAGTAAGTTTGGGGGGTGTGGACACACTTGCGCGAATTCGGGTAACGGCTACAGGGGGGAAATCGAAAGGAAACTGTACCCGACCAGGGATGGACGTAAACTCGTAAGCTACCGAGGGTAGGGATAATCGTCCAGGTCTTATTGTGAAACAAAAAAGCCGCCCCGCCACAGCAGGCGGGTTGGTTCCTCTGTCGTCGCCGGTTGGCGAGGAGACCTTAAGATTAAGATAAGTTGCTAAAATAAAGGGGAGGGGAGGATCGACCCGTTCAGTAACATTCCGAAGAAAGACTGTTGGCAGCAGGTGGAGACCTTTCTTTGGCCCCCGGAAATGCGGAGGCGGCCAATAAGGCTATTACTTTCACATCTCCCTCTCTCTAGATAGAGATAGAGAGAGACCCGCTGCGTGAGCAACCCGACTTGAAAATGTGCTCTACAGGCCGCACTCTATCTTTATCTTTCTTCCCAACGAGCCCATTTTGATTTGGATTTGGAAGACGGGCCTTGCGTTCGGTTCGAAAGGCAGGGTTTTCAGTATTCTCCAGATAACACTAGTCCGGCTAGCTAGTGAGCGGTTCTTTCGGGCAAGAACCAGGCGGGGCCCTACGGGCGGGCATCTCCCGCAACGCAAGCTGCATTGTTCGTCACCACCCGAGAAGCAAAAGATTCGAGAGTCCCAGGCTGAAAATACATGCATAGATATAGATAGTGGTCTAATGACAATGACAAGGGCCGACGACGGAAGCTCGGGACGGAGCCGTATGATGCGGAAGTCTCACGTACGGTTCCCTGAGAAGGGAGTGGCTACCTACTGGAGCTTCGACCAACCACCACCGGTCAATTCCGCTTTGGGGCCACCCCTTACTCTACCATTATTATAGGGGTATGGGGTTCGAGACAAAGAAAGATCAAGGCAGCATATCAGTTTTTCCTTTATACTTTACTTGGATCTGTTTTTATGCTATTAGCTATTCTCTTGATTCTTCTCCAAACAGGAACCACCGATTTACAAATATCATTAACCACAGAATTTAGTGAGCGGCGCCAAATCTTTCTATGGATTGCTTCTTTCGCCTCTTTCGCCGTCAAAGTGCCTATGGTACCCGTTCATATTTGGTTACCCGAAGCTCATGTAGAGGCACCTACGGCAGGATCCGTCATCTTGGCAGGAATTCCTTTAAAATTGGGAACCTACGGCTTTTTAAGATTTTCAATACCCATGTTTCCCGAAGCGACACTTTCTTCCACTCCTTTCATTTATACTCTAAGCGCGATTGCTATAATATATACTTCCTTTACCACTTCAAGACAGATCGATCTTAAGAAGATCATTGCTTACTCCTCAGTAGCCCATATGAATCTGGTGACTATTGGTATGTTTAGTCGGGCGGCGGCCGTTAGGCCACCTATTTTGAGTTATGGACACACAAGGCAAAAACATGTGTACCGGGCGTGCGACCCATCAACTCAACCTACTAGCAATGGGGGAGAAAACATAGCATGTCGCAATAAAAGCTTGATTCGAGGCGTCAGCGAAAGACTGCCGCCTGTTCCAAAAACAAAATCAAGCCCCTTAGCGCCCCGGAACGGGAGTGGAGGACGGCCCTACGCGCAGGCAAGAGCAGCACCGGCTCCACGAAGTCAGAATCGAATCTTTCTGTTGGCTTTCCCAATTCATTCGTGAATAAGAATGAAAGGGCTAGAAGCGCTCGCTTCTAGCTGCTTCGCCTGCTTCTTATTATATGGCTATGTTGGCGTGGTGAAAATGAACGAAAAGCGATATGAACGTGCTATTTTATTTTCAAATCGATTGATAGAAGCCTGCTGATCTGTTCTGATAGATCAAAAGAGTAGGAATGGATAGAGAGGGAATCTATCAATAATAAGGGGAAATTCCCTATTTCTATCTATTTCTGAGATAACTCTCTATTTTTGTTTGATCCATCAAAAATCAATCGATCTGTATCTGATGGAGTCTACATCGTACGTAGAAGAAGCGCCTAAGCGCTTTTTGGGCCAGCTCAGTTTTATTATCCATCGGTCCGGGCTCATGTCATGGAGGGAAAAGCAAAAATCAAATGTAGTTGTCTTGTTGTTGTTCGCCGCCTCGACGCATTCCCTTCTTTCCCCGGCATCGTCCCACACAGAAAGAAAGAGCGCAGAGCCCCGGCCCGCCCCGTAGGTCCGCTAACGTAAAGCGAGGAGTTGAGCCTGAACTGGCGAACCGAAGTCACTTTCGGAACCATACTTCCTAGAGCTAACACGTGTCCAGTCCAGCGGGAACGCGCAGCGCAAACTAACGTGAGCTGCTATACCGAATCCCCCGCTGGCCATCGGGGACCGAGTGGTAAGGCCATGATCCGCAGGGGAACGGATCACTCATTCTTCCATTGGGTACAGGTGCACGAACGACAACTCCAAACGTCACACATCCGCCGCCTACCTACCGTTTAGGTGGCACCAGCGAGATCCAGTTAAGGAAAAAAAGTGTCGCGGCTGCTCCACTCCGCGGCGGTCTCATGAACGCTACGCACCTTGCCTTCCCGCGCGCGAAGCGAATGGGCCCTGTGCTGTGCGTCAGTTTCGGGGCGGGGGGGCGAAGAGAGACCAGAATCATGATTCATTTGGATCGACGAGCTTTTTCAGCCCCAAAACTAAGAATCAATGGAATGTCTGTCTATCCATGAACATCTATTCTATCTCTATATCTAGGGGATCTATCTCTCTATACATATAAAAATCAGTCTTTTATGGCATGATATGATCACCTAGCCCTAGCCTATTATCAGCTGCGCTCAATATGCGGCTAGGATCAGATCTTTTCCTTTTTCGGAAGCTTTTGGACCTAGCGAAAAGGACTTTAAGCCTTCGCGCAAGCAAGCGCGAGAGAAGGAAGCAAAGTAGAAGCTTTTCCAGAAGCAAGACGAGGAAGCGGAGCTCTCGTATAAGCGCTAGCTTCCCCCGACCGACTAAAATACAAGAGTCGCGACCTACTTTGATTCAAAATCAAGGCGAAGGCTTTGGCAAAAAACAAACGGCTTTCTATCATAGTTGCAAGGCTTCCAAACCTTAACTACTTAAGTACCAAAGGCTGCTTTCGCTTGCTTTCATAAGGGGGCTGTTCAATACAAGCTATCAGCGCTGTCTTAGATTGAACGGTAATAAGATCAGTCCACGTTCAATCTCTAAGGCGGCTTTCCGTTGATAACGGAATAGTCTTCGTGTCAAAAGGTGAACAAGGCCCTAGCAACTATTATAGAGTTCGCTGTAGGCCGGAAAATGGGAACTACTCCTCTCCAACCAGTCGAGTGTCTTTTCGATCCTCGCCTTTGTTTGATATATTAATTCAGTACCAATACAAACTACAACTACACCAAAGTAGAAGGGCCACTATAGAAGCTAAGAGTAGCCTATAGTATAGTAGTCGGCCTAACCAAAGCGTCACAACAAGATCAAATGAGTCTTATGAATGGAATCTTAAGTAAAAGACCGCCCGCCTACCAATCAAAGAGGCTGAGAGAAAGCGTAAGCTCACCCGTAAGCTCGAAGAGCTTCCCTTCATTCGCTTCGCGGGAGCCCCACAGCACATAGCTGGAAGTCAGAGGGCCCATACTACCTGCCTAACCCTTCGCTCCGATGGACCGTAGATCGGAAGCGCCTTCTAAACCACCCCATGAATCCAAAAGAGAAATCAGGGAAGGGGCCTATGTATTTTCATAACCCCTGCGGATTTGACCCTATCTACACCCGGAGCCAATCTCCTATCGGTCCTGCCATCACGCCGCAGAATGAGAGCTCGTGTGGAACCTTTTCTTTCTGGCCGGTGGAACGTAACAAAATATTAAGGTCGCGAAACATAAGGGCCGGAAGTACGGTAAACTCGGCCAAAATATGACACCCGAAGGGCCCGCCCCTTCTTCTTCAGTAAAGCCGACCTCTTTTTCGCCAGTGCTGACGCAGTGCGCACGTAGATAAGGAAAGCAAAATCCCAGTGGGGGTGGGGGAGAATAGGGGCCGGTGCCTCTCTTTTACGGCCTAAACTACTATTTGTCAGCCTCGGTCGGGGGGAAGGGAAGGGCTTGGGCCTACCTATCCCGATAGGACCTCATAAAGGAACGAGAGCTGTTGAGAGATTCCATATTACCGAGCCGAAGGGCAGCACTTCTGTACGTGATCGTAGTATATCACGTCGTTTCGTCCCCGCTGCATTGAAGAGTACCTATGCACTATGTTCCGGTTCACTGATAAGGAAGATAGAGTTGGGGTGGGGGTCTACGATGTGATACTCAAGTATGACCGGGGGAGATACATGCTAACTATGGGTAGGAAGCGGGAACCATTTTGTAAATAACTTCGTGGGTTACAGATCTCTTATACTACCATCGATCGACAGAGCGGAACGACCAGAAAAATCAGTGAAGTTAGAAAGCCGTATGATAGATGGTAACTATCTTGTACGGTTTGGGGGGAAATCGGCGTACTCTGATCCGTGGGGGGGAATCTTTGGCTCTATCGAACATACAGGGAATTGGAGGTAGCATTCTACCGAAGTTAAGTCATGGACTGGTTCCTTCAGCCCTTTTTCTATGTGTTGGTGTTCTATATGACCGACATAAGACTCGACTTGTTAGATATTACGGAGGTTTAGTGAGCACCATGCCGAATCTCTCTACCATTTTCTTCTCTTCTACTTTGGCCAATATGAGTTCACCTGGTACTAGCAGCTTTATCGGGGAATTTCCCATCTCAGTAGGAGCTTTCCAAAGAAATAGCTTAGTAGCCACATTAGCAGCGCTTGGGATGATTTTAGGCGCGGCCTATTCCCTTTGGCTATATAATCGTGTGGTTTCTGGAAATTTAAAACCCGATTTCCTCCATAAATTCTCCGATTCAAATGTCAGAGAAGTTTCCATATTTATACCTTTTATTGTTGGAGGGGCGACCGTCCGTTGAACTACCAAAGAAAAAAGGGTAAACCAATGTGATCATGACATTGTAGGTGCTTGCGATGGGACGGATGCGACTTCCCTCAGTTGGTTTGGGTGGCATAGCCCGTTGCAGAAGTCCCCCCCCTCTTTTTATCCATTTCTTTAGTCTTTAGGGAGCCAAAGATTGACTTTACTAATAAAATAAGGCTCGCGTAGGGGCGCTCACTTTTTTGGCTGAGCGGTATCTTGCTGGGTGGGACCGAGAGAAAGAAAGGACGGGGGGCAACCATGCATGTCTCGACCGTGTCTCCGAGGGACAGTTGAACGAGCGACTCATGAATGCTGCCGGGTCGGACGAGCCAATAACTCGAACGCGTTCGGTCTGTTTTTGAGCAAGAATCACAGCGTTACCTTACCTTCACCATGATACGGACTCCAAGTGATTATGGCAGAGCACGAGGAGATTTATCATCAATATGATGATGGGAATGGAAACCAGAAGCACGACCGGGGTCTTCGTGGTCCAAGATAATGAAATCATCAGTAACAGTAACGTAAGCATGAGACTTTTTGGTAGTACCGGTGAACCAGATGTCCGCGGCGATGGAATCTGGGGCGGAGGACTCGTAGTATCTCTCTAGATCTGGCAAAAGCGAAAGATCTCCTAACGTAATTCGAATAGAGGCTGACCGCTGAGCCCACTCTGGCCTCGCAGGGCGGGCCCCTGTGGTTGCGAGCTGGAGCTGCCATAGCTTATGGCTAGAGCAATAGGGGGCCGTAGCACTGACCTCTTTTTTTATTGATTGAAAAAATACAATAGGGAAAAGATCGTACAGTTCCCTACCGAGACAACAGACACTCTCAACGGATCCTCCGCGCGCTGGGCATACCTCTTCCGTGCGTCTTTCTCGTGGCGGAAAGAGAACAACAAGGAAAGACCCGGCCGACCTGCCCAGGGCTCGAGGGCGAGCTTGATTGTTGAGAGAATGGGGAGTGAATAGAAAGGCTTCCGTTTCCGTTCTTGGTTTGGGGGCGGGCTCCTCTCCTTGCTTTCAGTCGAGTCCGCTTCGCTCCTCTCGATCTTTTTCGTAGTTAGGAAGGAGGAAGGAGTCTAAATCAATGGACATTTTTGAACCATCATTGATGGACGTTGCACATGACACGATCAATTCGACTCAACGCTAATAGAGGTTGCTTACTATCCCTAGTAGCGAAGGAAAAGAGCAGAGGGCTTTTTTCGTAGTAATAGTGGGCGGGTCTCATGAGATCTATGCCGGCCGTCGGAATCAAATGAAGGTCGAAGGACCATTCGATTCATTAAGGGGCATAGCGGCGCCCTCGCCTGGCGCCATTCCCGAACCTAGCAGCAGACGGGCGGGCCGGGCCTGAATTCAGACCAGACTCTTCTTTGTTTGAGCTGCTCCCACGCACGCAGACCAGAAAATCTCAGTTGTCCTGGGCTGGACAGACAAGTATGTAGAGATCTTCGTGGGACCGGGGAGGGAGTCTCAATCGATCTTTTCTAGGATTCCTTATCACGCCACGCACGGAGATCTTTCCATTGAACGATAAGAGGGCTCCCCCTTGAACAGACTTTTAAAGGTTAGGTTACTACCTGCCTCTACGGAAGAGGTGTACTTTCCCGGAGGTCATATAGATCGAAACCCGGAGCGAGAAGAACGAAAGGGTTGGTGTGGCCACAGCTACAACTACTGGCGCTTCAAAAGGCTTAGATTCTAAGGGCGCTACTGAAAGCCTTTTTTAGGTCTGGGTCTCGAAAGCCTTTGGTACTTCGGTAGGGCGAGCAGCCCTTAAACCAAAAAAAAGGTTTGGAACCCTTCCCCTATTTCTGCATTTCATTCTCTATTCGGCCTGCCTAAAAATAAAAAAGGAGAGGAGTGAAGCCGCTCGACTGGTTGGAGAGGCCTATTGATTCGAAGTCACTACGAAAGGGTCGGTCAATAGCATAGCTCTTTCTTTCCCGGGTCTCCTTTCGAAGGCCTTTCCTTCGCGAAAGCCTAATCCGGTAGGGCCGGACGTCTTTGTTTGCCCCAGCTCGGCGAATCGCATCCCCGCGCAATGACATTCTTTGTGCGCCCCTTACCGTTCTCGCTCAGTGTTTGCAACGGCTGGGGAGGCAGTCGTAGAAGCGAAGCCTATCGCCGCGCCGACCATCCAATCCAATACGAGATTTTCTCAAAGATTGGATGGAATGGTCCAGCCCACCCAAGAGCGCTTATGTCATATGGGAACTCATGGCTGGAAAAAATCCTTATGGTTTTTGATATCCGGTAGGAATAATAATCATCAAAGTCCAGGTTGGTTGGTGAGCCTAGTGATAGGAGACTATCTAGCTTGGTTCGGAGAGCACTTGTTGGGTTAAAGATTTTTTTGTTGCTAAATGTTACGGCCTAAATGCTGAACTATTGACCCTACTTGTTCGGATGGGTGTTCACCCCAAAGTGTTCCCGGACCGCATGCATACATCCGTAAGTAACTTAGTGCAACATGGCAAATTTCATTGAGAGGAATCAGCAAAGAAAAGAAAAAGGGGTCATGTGTATTTGAGAGATTTTCCTCGGGCTGAGGAGTGTCCACATGAGTTCGTTGAGGTGTCTACACAGGAAAAAAAACCTCTTTTTTTTTCTGTCGAGAGTTCGGATTTCTCCACCGTTGTAGAACGAAAAGGAGGAATTGGAAATTCAAAGGGGGAGCCAGAAGCTTCGCTTCCGGTAGCTTACTGACTCTCCTAGTTAGAAGAAGGCTCTTTGTTGAATTTTTTAGATCTGGATAGAGTCTCGCTCAGTAAAGATAGTTGTAGATTCGTAAGATTATGATAGAGTCTCCTTGACTTTCTAAGTTATTAGTAAAGCGCTACAACTAGCATAGCAGCTTGCGGAAAAAGCTCTAGAGCCCCTACTCCTAAGTTGGAGCAACAAGCAACGGATTGAGCGCATCTTTGCCTTTTCTATTAGTAAGGTTGTCAACTTCGTTACCTTGAGTTGGATTTCAGGGCGTTTAGGCTTGACTAATATATAAATAATAACATAGAAAGTTCCCCAAAACTAGTCAAGGGAAAAGATCACCTGCTTTTAAAATCCACTTTTAGTCATCTATCTCGCTACCTATTCCTTTTGCAAAAACGCTTTTTTGGGGATAGGATCACACTCGAGAAAGAGTCTACTTCAAGGCTGCAGGGAGGACTACGCTCTGCAGGTGGGCACCACTATTCATCATGTCAAGACGGAATTCCGCTTTGTTTTCGAAGGTAATCAAAAAGATTCGACGAAAAACGGGCCGATAGAAAAAAGGATTAGTTCGTGTCTGTGTCAAGGGGACGGGTGGCCCGAAACTTCTTCCTCCGGTAAGAGCTGTCTAACTTCTGTTGTGTTGTTATAACCTAGTCTTACTCGTTCTTACCTCCCTGCCTGTTCTCGTTTCTTTCTTTTATGAGAATACCTGCCCTGCCGCCTTCGCTCTCGTTCGGGCCCCGGGAATCCCTTTCTCTTTTGGCTACGGTCTTTTTTTTTTACCTTTTTTGCACTCCCCCCTCAAAACTACTAATTCACAAAGACTACTGGAACGGCACGGCACGACAGCAATACCACGACAGATATACTTATCGACAAAATCAAGCGAGACTGACCCACCTAAGAGAGAGAACGCAAGAGTGACTCCCCCCTATCACTTAAAGTAAAGACCGGAAGAAAGTTTTGATTTCCCACGGCGTTATTTACCAAGCTCGGGACTAGAGGAGCATTTTAGGAATTGGAGATATCGCTTGTGATAAGGATGAAGTCTCATTCATATAGTAATGCCCTTAGCTTGCGCCATATTTGAGACTGAGACTAAGGCAGGTTTGGAAACCCTGTCCTATCACCTTTATCAAATCCCTAGCTCTCTTCCTTAGTGCAACTGTCCTATTCCTACCATGGGAATATCTATCTTTCTCTCTTGTGTCATATCTAAAGTTTCGGATATCAAACCGGACGATATCCTATATTTTGAAAGAGATTGTTGACGTTAGTAGACTAATCTATTCATTGGTAGGGAATTGATTCCTGTGACCGCCTTTCCTACCAAAAAGCTAACCCAACAAAATCCGGGTTTTTTCTAGACTAGACCTTCGGGATTTTTTTAGGATTCATACATGCATTGATCCAGTCGAAGAACCTGCTCCAGAGCTACTACTCCGCCTAGCGTATCTTCCTGCCCGCCCTCTCTGCTCGGTTCCACAATCAATTCCAGATCCATCCATTTGAGGGAGGTCCAATTCCGCGCTCTTCAGTATATTATTATATATATACAAATATATTAAAGAATATACATATATATAACTATTTCTAAATTTTTTTTTTTAATCATTTCATTCGCGAGGAGCTGGATGAGAATCAAGTCGCATGTTCGGTTCTGTAGTGGAGATGGAACAGAAAAAGAACCATCAACTATAACCCTAAAATCACTCGATTCCGTAAACAACATAGAGGAAGACTGAAAGGAATATCTTATCGAGGTAATCATATTTGTTTCGGTAAATATGCTCTGCAGGCACTTGAACCCGCTTGGATTACGTCTAGACAAATAGAGGCGGGACGTC
>JANSVI020001319.1:24825-42068 GCA_025434765.2 Erythroxylum kapplerianum | reverse complement strand
AAAAGCTCCCTATCTCATAGGGCAAAGACTGACATCTGTTCCACGTTTTCGCCAAGGCAGGTACCGACTTCATCATAGAATCAAAGGTGGCTAAAGACTTCTGGGTCGGAGACATATAAACATAGATTGGCATGCTTTCCTACACTCGCTAAAGGCATTTGACTTTGAATCCATTTCCGCAGGCTTTCTAAGGGGTTTTTCGATTTTCGACAGGATGATTTTGCCAACCCTACAGGGACCTTGTGCTTTCTCCAGTTATGGCTCTATGCGTATTTACCATAAATTTGCCCCGAGAGTTCCTCCTCTTCTTTCTGAGATCAACTCGGTCTGTGATTATAGCTTATATTATCATAGAATATATAGCCCTCCTCAATGGAATCAATCCATCCTTTCTCTCTTCTTTCTCATCCGCCCGGGCTACCTCCGGAAACGAACGGTAGGGATCTTTCTTTTTAGTCACGATCAGAAGATAGTAGAGCTGGTTATAGAATGATCTTCTTCCTCATCAACCTAAACGCCCTGTCTGAAATCAAAGCTAGGGTTACGGAAGGGTGGAACTTGACTTCTTCCTTTGCTTAGGGAATAGGTTGGGTTAAGTATGGGGGTACGGCTGAACCGGAAGGAGATATCTAAGAAAAGCCTTCGATATGGAGCGAAGCCACTCGAACGAATGTGAGAGGAGCTAAAGTCTGTGATCGAATTTAACCGACAGAGATGAGGTCAGGTGCTCCCGGGATGGGTAACATAAAGGAGAGAGGGGCGACAGCCGCGAGGCACTTTTGCTTTGATTTGATTGTTTCGGGAGATGGGCTTTCGTATTAGTTGGGTTTGATTCTACCGAGGCAATGTTCAGGAAATTGGGCTTCCTTTTTCTAAGTTTTGAATATATCTTTGGTCACTTTCTTTGTGCAAGTAATCTGATTTTGCTTCGAGCACAGGGCTTCACAAGTAAAGTAACGGATCCCATTACTGTAGGGCTTCCCGCCCAAATGCTCCAATAGAGCTCTTCCCGCCTTCCAGATAAAACCTAGTGAAAACAAGTTTTATAGGTTGGTTGGAATGGGGGGTTGCTCCTATCTTGACTCGATGCTTGGTCACTAGCAGACTTGTCCTTCCGCGGATTCGTAGACCCACTAAAGTCAAGGTAGGTCAAAGAAAGGACTCTCTCCGGTAGATCTTCTAACTTCAGTCTGTGGTCGTAGAGAAGGTAAATAGCATCATTTCGGGGCTGGGGATAAATCATCATCGCGCGTGGGTAAAGCTATGAGCGGGAGATAGTTCTGGCAAGAGTGCTTTCAAGCAAAGAATGGTCTTTAGGTGGTTGGCTTGTATTATTTACCTACCTCTTTTTATGCTTTTGCTTCTTACCCTTTGGTTTCTTACCCTTTGGTTTCTTACCTTTGTTCAGACTAGGTTGTATTTTATCATAGAGCTTATGTTCTTTAGTCAAAGGTATCATCACTTGTTCCTCTGTATTATTCATTGCTTTATACTTTGATTTAATCACATTGTATCTTTCGGTCATATCTCTTTCTATTTTAGATAATTTCTCCTTTAAATGATGATTTTCAGTCTGTAGTTGATTTACATTATTTTTGAGTGATTTGATAATTCTAATTCCCCTGTTATCTAGGCAAGATAAGTCTATGATATGATGCGGATCTGTGTCCACCCAGAGATTTTCCTCATATACATTTTTCCTCTTTGTTTCAACCTTAATGCCTAGTGTGACCATTGAATCCTTCTTGTAGATCATTAGTTTTTTCCAATCAATCTGGAAGTTGAATTCCATGCGAACCTGTTTAGTAAGTTTCGGGTCGGCGTACTGTGAAACAAACCATTCAGGTGTAACCAATTTTTTTGCAGGTCCCTTGAACTTTGAAATATCAATCCCTTCTTCTGATTGGTAGTAATAAGATTTAGGTGCTATAAAGTATCCCATCTTTATTTTATCCTCGAGCTTCAATTTACCTAAGACAGAAGATGAAATCACGTCTTTAGGTAGCGGCTGGCCAAGCACAACAGAGTCTGTGTCTGTGTAGTAGCTGTCCTCTCTTGAGGTATAAGGGTACATATACATCCTAGCAGAGGCTGTGATCGCAACAGCTAGCTGGACTGCAGAGTTCGTAGGGGGTTCCCAATAATCTGTGTCCTTCCCGGTATTGGTATGGTAGATTATGAGGTAGATGTTCTCGCTAAGCTGCTCCGCAAATATAAATTTCTTAAACATACTCTTATATCGATCTTCATCGCAGATCTCGGTGATTGTGCTTTTGGGGTTAATGCCAAATCTGCCGTATAAGGAATTCATTAGGATCTTGTACACATAGGCAAGGGCCTCATTACCTGATTGTTTAGCCTCTAACCTGCTCTCATAGAGAGAGCTGACAAACTCCCTGAATGGGCTTTCCTTTTTCTCAAAAAGGTACCCTGAGATTGGGATCACCGTGTAACCTAGTGATCTTGCGAACTTTAACTCCTCGCTATAGTACACCCCAACAAATTCTCCGGTTGGAAAGATGAGAGTGTTATTCTTGTCCCGATAGGGAAGAAAGGGCTTCTTGATAGTCTCCGGGCATACCACATATGCTTCAAGAAATCCAAAGAGACTATCTAAGTCCATGCCTTCAAGATTAGCATGCCAGACAGGCTTACCACCAGGCATTGGGTATTCCTTCATTACAAAAGGATAAAGAGAGTTCACATCGTAGTAGTATAGGTTCTCACCATATGGCTTGTACACATCAGTATGACCCCCGTAGTATCCGCGCCTTATAAAGCTGTCTTCATTCTTGTTTGGGATGTGGATTGGCCAATTAGAAGCATCGTAGAATTTCATACGAAAGATGCTTAGAGCCAGTGAGGACTGGGTTATCTTGCATTCTATGTCTATTTTAAATAGCTTCCAACATATCTCTTGCGCTTTTTGCATTACACCTCCAAGGAGAAGGATGTCCTGTTTCATATAATCTAACAACATCTTTTTCATACTTAGCACATTGGATGGAGTAACATCTTTATATGGGATAGACCCTTTCGTGCCTAGACCGGGGCATAGATTCTTAGCTAGGTTTTTAAGGCTGCCAGGGAGTAGATTCAAGGAGTCTCTGATACGGAATAAACTCTTACTTCCAGAATACACAGCTATCTCGTAAAGCCTATTGTTTCTTATCAGTGGTTTCACAGTGTATTTCTTGTGATAACATACAATGTGTCTAAGCAAGAAAATTCCATCGAATCTAGAGAAATTGTGAAAGTAAATAGTTAAAGATGATTTGGATTTTCTAACAACCCTTAATATACTTAATATAAAGTCATAAAGTACCTTAGTACTCCTTTCTTCAAAGGAATCCAAGATAATGGAATAGTCCTCACTAAAGTAGGTATCAATATGAATTGGATTTAAATCATCACCAGGGCGAACCAACATGAGACCCACCGCATAAGGGTAATGATAGTTATTGATCAATAAAGTCTCGATATCAGCAACAATGAAAGGTTTAACCTTTGTGCGACTGCTTTTGAGGACTGTGATATGGGTTGATGGATATCTACGCTTACGATTTATGATATCTCTAGCGGTAATTGGCTCGATCTCACTCAATCTAGATTGAGATTGAATGGATTCGATTATTGAATAAAGTGTGCTATCTCTCTCCTCTTCAGACAAGGGAACCCTATCCATCTTTTTTCCCCCTTCAACATAGACTCGGATCGTGAGTCGAACTACATAATAGCCGTCATAGATTTTTAAATATTGTTGAAGATTACGAAATATATTTTTATAGATTTCACTCATTGGAATGATCGTATTATCTTCATAAGTCAGGGGGATAGCTTCTCCAACCGTAAATGTTATTTCCTCTTCGGAAGATTGCATTATGGTTAAGGAAATTGTAAACTTACCGTAACCAGATAAAGAGGGGAAAGCATACTGGGCTAAGAGATCCATAACCGAAACACTAAGTAACTCGATCTCCTCAGCAAGTGGGTAAGGATCGGATAAGTGATGTGTTGCAATGATTAACCCTGGATGTGGATCAAGGTGCGTAGTTCTTGAAATGATATTATACAAATTAGACAATAACTCTCTAATTAATGCCGTTCTTTTTAGTTTCATATTCTATTAATAGTGCAAGCTGTAATTAGATGAATTTGCTTGTCTTAGTAACAAAGTGCGGAATTCGTACCACTTATGATGATGAGCATCATAATCACCTTTTTTATCATATTGACCGCATATATATTGAATATATTCCTCGTAAGAGGACAGTATTACCCCGATTCTTTCTTCCCAAACTTGCATCTTCTTTTTACTGATTTTAGAAGGAATATTATTATATAAGTAATCATGAAGTATCCTTTTATCTAGAATAACACTATTATCAAATTGTTTGGTAGTATTATTGACTTCATAGGGTTTAATAATATTAATATAGATGAACTCGTTGATGATAGAAAGTGGAGACCCCATTTCAGCAAATATTTTGGTATATAAATATGGTAGCATATAGCTACATTCTATAGTTGTTATAAAGTTGTCGTGCACTGTATATATAGGACACTTCACATGCTTCTGCATTTCATTAACAACATTCATAGCAATAGTGGCATCCTTCTGATGGATGAAGTTAACGAAGGTAGAGATAAGAGTCTTTCTACAATTTCTATTAGAAGTGGCTACTCTCAGAGTAACCCGTCGCCTTTTACGTTGTTTATCATAAACCCATATATTAATGGGCTTCATTACCAAATAATCTTGAACAGTGGTAAAATAGGGGGTGTTATATATAACAGGGCTATCCTTAGCACACACAATCCAGCCAATATTCCGGATCAACCGGATCAGACAGTCCATACCTTTATATCTCTCCCCCCAGAACTGAAAGCACAATTTAGCAACATAGAAGCATTCCTTCCGAGTGATGAAGTGAGAGAAATGGGATGCAAGATCGTTCGCGGTGCTCATTAAAGTTTTACCATAGATAATGGGCATAAAGATACCTTTAACTATCTTTCGTGTGAGGAGATTGCTAACTATCGAAAATAGATTAGGATCGATTTTATCTATCATCCACTCCTTGAGTTCTTCGAGGAAGAAGGAATAAATATCTTCGATTTGACCTTCCGGGGATGGAAGGAGATTGGTTTTCATAGCTAGAGTTTTATCCAACAAAAAGTAACTCATGATTTGATAAGCACTCGCTGATGCGTCTTGGGTAATAGGGTAGTCTTTTAACATATTTGGTCTGTTTAACGCATACGCATTGGCAATGAACTGAAAAGGACGTTTAGCATTCCTAGAGAACTCTAAAAGTTGATTAGTATCAAATATCTTACCAAGAATATCACCCTTTAAAAGGAAGGAACCACCCTCTGATAATGTCTTGAAAGACTTGTAATGGCTGGCAATACTCTCGATAATTATTTCTGTTAATGATTTATCATTTATATGATCTATACAATCATTTGTATCTCTATCAGCAAAGAGAATCAGGCTTCGTGCTAGATCACGCTCGTGGAAATGCAAAACACCACAGCGATAGATACGCCCTCGGAAGTCCAGAAAGGCTGGTAAATAAAAATTATAACCATTGTACGCGATTGCCAACTTGATAATCAATTGTTCATAACGAGATCGCTGTATGTTCTTATATAAAGTGTGTAACAATTCATTATAGGAAAAATATTTTATATCATTATGAATGTAATACTCTCTTAATATGTTAGTAACCTCATTTAGATTGAAAGATGATAGATATTTTGGCATGAGATAACCATATTCAACAAATAACTTATTATTTAGAAGAAGATATTCTAACCAATCACTGTTGATTTTAAATGGCTGACATTGAAGTTTGTTCATTACACTACACAGCTCCTTGTAATTCTCACTATGATGAATATAAAAATGATTTATGTCACCGGTTAACAGGCGGTAACGATCATATATTTCACCTGTAGGTGCACTTAAGTAACCCCCCGATAGATCAGACAAATATTCGGGTTGTTGACCAGGTTTGCAGGCACTTTTCCAATCTAAAGGTTTGTATATCATAGGTAAATTAAGCTTGATTGGTAGCAATGATATATTAAAGTTACACACAACGAAAAGATTACCAGGAAGAAAATAATCACCCTTCTTATTCTTAACTCGAACTGAACCGCTAATTTCATTGCTTATATAAATCAAACCTCTATCTTCCATGAATTCCACTAAACGGC
The DNA here is from genome assembly GCA_025434765.2 of Erythroxylum kapplerianum. Taxonomy (NCBI): domain Eukaryota; kingdom Viridiplantae; phylum Streptophyta; class Magnoliopsida; order Malpighiales; family Erythroxylaceae; genus Erythroxylum; species Erythroxylum kapplerianum. Next base: position 35,843 of record JANSVI020001319.1, on the reverse strand, counting down.
AACCTATAGGATACTTAGTTTCTAATTTCGATTTTTTAATAATATCAGGAGTCAGCTCACCCGTATCCATTGAATACAAACTTGGATTCTTTTTTAATAATGATGCTTGTGTACGGACACTTGACTCAAGTCTGTCCACCAAAGAAGCAACGCGAATTAATGAGCTATTTATATTTGTATTAAACATAATACTTAGAACATGAACTATTAATGCTTCAATTGTATATTGACCGAACTGAGAAAGCAATTCTATATCCTTAGTAGAGGTTAACTTATCCTTAAGATAATCTTTAGCATTTTCACCATCATCTCGGATTAAGATTTTCACTATGTTTGGTACACTTTTAAAGACAGATTCTTCGTCGAACAACATAGTATAGTTTTCGATATCAATTTGAAGATTTTGTAATTCATCATCGGTTAAAGGGAATCTTGTTTTAGCATCATGTAACATTTGGAAGACTCCCTCCTTATATTGTGAAGATTTGGTTGGATTGTTATTGATAATATCTTCATCTGGGTTGATGTTCAATTTATCACATAAATAAGTGTAAAAATGATTCCAAAATGCAATTATCATCTGACCTCTCTCACTATTTACTGGAATATTATCAAGAGAATTTTGGATCCATGCTTTATTTGGCATAACTTTTTTTTTTCATTTTTGTAGAGTATAACTCAGGCTTTTCCCTTTGTAGGTGTCGCTACCTATTATACAACTGCTCATTTTTTAAGTATCGGAAACTTTTCCTTCTACCGAGAGCTGTTGAACGACATTGGTTATACTCTAAAGAAGGCTCCTTTGTGTATGGTACTTTTTTTCCTATCCTTTCCCTTGCCTTGCAGCCTATGCATCAATCCCATTCTACCGATGTGTACTTCTTTGGAACAGCTTTCCCGATCCCATCATACTCTTTACCTTTCTTCCCCTTTTTGGTATTTGCTATCTTGTGGTCCGGTCCCTTATTTTTAGGCTGACCACGTGGCTGATTCCTCTTGCGACGTCTGTTGGGAGGTAGCATCCAATAGATCTATCTACTAGGCCTTTCGTCGTGGAAGCAAATGGAAAAGCAAAAGCGGAAACAGCTAGATCAACTGCCGAATCAGTCGAACTCGAAGCCTTCGCTCCTATGTCAATGGTTGGGATAGCTGGCTTACCTTCTTAGTTAGGACATTCAAGCTTCCAGTCTAATGACTGGACACGACCAACCCCGACTCTCTAAGCCCTCGTCTTTACAGGAATTGTCGCAGCTGAGCGTAGATGACTTCCCGCAGATTGGGCTACTTCTATTTATCAATAGAAAGAAGATCCTACTTTCCCATCAAGACTAAAAGCGAAAAAGAACCTCTCATCTTGGGATGAGACCCTGGAAGCTTTGGCCCGGCATACTACTATCATATCAGGGATGAAAGGTGATCATTTCTTGTTCTTAGCAGCTATGGCTATTCATTTGAGTATTCAGGTAATGAATAGTCAATGAGCGAAGGGCGCAGTTACCACAGCTATGAGTTCAAGCGGCTACCCTATAGTAGCAGTTAATTGAGGCTCGACAGACCTGGGCTAAGGAGATGATCTGGGTAAACCCCCTTTTTTGGTGAGGTAAGGCACCTCCCACTTTCTGCTAGAGCAAAAATGAAAGAAATCGTGTATGTAATCCGCCCTCAAAGAGAGCTCAGCTCAAGAGGACTACATTCAACAGAAGAACGAATGAAAAAGGAATTCCTACAGGGAAAGGCAAATTGAAGGCTTTGGGACAACATATTAGAATAGACAAACAAAGAAAGACAGAGATAGGGTGCATCGAAGAAGATGACTGGTGATTCTTCACTTCTTTCTTCTCTTCGTTCTCCATCTAAGTTCCTTATTGTTTCAACTGCAAACTCCGAAAAATGATCCCTCCTTATACTGCTTGCCGTTCGTTAGCTACTCTAGTTCTCACTCCAAGTATTCCGTTCGTTCGGACTCTCCATTCTGGTTAGCTCGGTAGAGTGGCAGGCGAAATCCGTCTCTCTTTATAGATATAGAATAGGCGGCTAGTCACTTCTTACTCGTGTAGTGAGAAAAACCTTATTTTATTCTTAGTTCAATCACGAGTTGAAGGTTTGCGATAGATGTTGCCTTTCCTGGATAAACGATCTCAAATCGGCTTTTTTATTTAAGCAGATCTGTGAAAATAATCGGTTTTTTAAGTCATTTGTCCCTGGTTCCGGTTGGAAGTGCAAGGCAGCAATCATCTGTAGCGGGAATCGATATCTGTATTTGTATAAATATAAGAGATGCTTTTTGCTTTGTCTTTTAAGCCGGATCTAGAATGTATTGGTAAGGATCTCTCCCCTGCCTATTTGGAGGGCTGACAGTTGCTTGCTTGTCTAGCTCAGCCCCTACTTAGCTTTCCGGTAGGCATCAGTAAATTATATTATATTATTATCAATTCCCACTTACTTCTGTAAAAACTTCTTCCCCAGGCCAAAGGGCAGATGGTATGTCTTTCTATCCATCCTGATTGTTGGATTGAAATGAAAATCCGACTTTATGCGAGCAAGGTTCAAAACAATAGAATCCGTCCTTCTATCAATCGAGAAAAAACATTGATCCAAAAGATTTATTCATTACTACTACATAAACAACCACATATGACTTTACTATAGCTTTAAAAGCATTCTGTTATGCTAACTACATGAATGAATTTCGAAACAGAAATAAGTCAAAGGATAGGCCTTAACAAGTAGAAAGAAGAGAAAGTAACTACTTTTTTGAATTTCTTCTAGTGGTTTTTCCGGTCACCGAGGTTGACAGCCTGCACAATGAGTTCTTGCTGCTCCTTCCGCAGCACTTGCAGCCTCCTCTCCAAATCCCTTATGTTCTCTCTGGCAGTGCCAATGCGTCTTTCTGCCTCTGCAGGATCTCTTGCTCTAACATTTCTCAAAAAGAGGTTTAGCGCTCTACGGCGCTCTTGAATTTCATTTTTCAGTTGCCCCATTTCGGCATCAATTTCAAAAAGTCTGTTTGTAGCAGCCATAGCCATACGTACGTGCTATTACTTTCTTTGCTTTGATTTGAATTTACATTTATTGAGCCTCCATTTATAGAGTAGAAGTAGAGTAATCCCGCCATTCGGCACGAATTGGATGATAGGCAAAATTCTTACTAGTTCTCCGCACTACTTTTCTGTGAGTGAAGACTATCATGCCTGTTTAATGAGCAAACTAACTACCTTGTGAAGCAAATACACCCTCAGAATCACATCACACTGCCTGTGTGAACAACCTAACTAACTTTGCATAACCAGCTTCAACAGTTACGCCTAATCTATCACTGTTAGGATAAGCGAAATCGAAGAGGTTAGTTATAAGGTAAGGATAGCATGATTAACTAGTTGCGGGTCTTTTGGATCATGGGCCACAGCTACTTGGGTAGAGACCGCTGAACATCATTTGGGTGGGCCGCGGCTATATGGGCTTAGACCTTTTGATGGTTGTCATTCTCTGGGTGGGCTATTTTGTTTGACGGGCTTTTCATTTTGATAGATCTGGAGGACCTTGGCCTTCTTGCATAGACTTGGGCTTGTGGGTAGGCTTGCTGTGCTTTGGCCCTTCTGTGGGCTTTCATCGAGGAAAGCAGGCTTCACAAGATGCGAATCATATGCTTATCAAAAATTGAATCATTTTTCAAATTCAAGTTTGAGAGATAGTGAGACTTTGCCTATGCGAAGAAAAGGTCTTCCCCTATAGTAGCGGGGCTAACGCGCTAGGAAGCTTGCTTGTTAGTATAAAAAAGGATTTTTACACCTCAACCCAACCAATACCAAAAACTACTTGGGCATACTTAGCTTTCCCCCCTAAGAGCTTTCCACCAAGCTTGTCACTTTTATAAACCTCTTCACTAAACTAAATTCATAAGCTAAAGAAGGGGATAAGCACCTAACGGTACACTTACCGCTTCCCTAGTAACTTTTAGAGAAGAATTTCCACTAAATAACACTAAAGGGAAGATGATTCAAATAGGGGGGCTACTATAGTAATTGTCTATTTCGAGTGCCCTTGCTGTACTGACTTACTGTATACCGGTGTTAGTGGACTGACAGAGTGAGCTGGAAAGGGGCTTTTCCGTGTTTCCGGGGAAAAAGCAAGCGTCTGATCAGATCAATCAAGTTAATCAAGGACTGGGCTGTCGAGTGACGATTGGCCGAGGGGAGTGCCATCATGTAGCTGGGTACAAATAAGCCAGTGAAATAGGACTAGGAAGTGTACGACGAAGCACGCGTGGTACGTAAGCGAATACGGATCACGTGGGTTTGTACTTCTCCGCTTTCGAGCTGTCGAGTGACGATTGCTCCATCTATGAAGAAAGGACGCAGGGGGCCTGTCTTATTATAAAGGGGGGTACTCTCTTCTCTGATGTGCGCTATATTATTGTGTCCTATTCCTGAAGGAGTGATCGGGATTAAGCCACGTGGCGATACCCGCGAAAAACTAAGCTAAGGATTTTTTTTTCTTTATGGACCCCCGCGCCTATAAATAGGACGCTTCTTTCTCTATTTGGCAAAGCAAAGGGAGATGGATCCAGCTACCGCTGAAAGACTTTCTCAAATTGATCAAGAAATTCAAAACATCGATACCGACGGCAGGAAACCCTGGCTGCCTTTTGGGAGCACCTGCCTCCCATCGATCCAGCGGTTGTGGCTGCAGCCATGCACCAGATCCTGGACCGCATTCGCGGTCTGGAAGACAGGAGGAGGGCCCTCCTCCAAGAACATAAATACCTCATTGTGCATGATCTCACCCGAAACCGGAGAGAAAGAGTCCGTCGACCCAAAGTAGTGTGTTTGCATGTATCACTAGTAGTCTTCAATGCTTACGTTGTTCACTTTGTAATGTTGTGTTTAGTTGTTTGGCTGGTTTGTCTATGTGTGTGTAAGTTGAACGGCTTGAGTTCGTTCGACTAATGGGATGCCATAATTGGTAGCCCGTTAGTCTCTCTTGCTGGCCAAAAAGAAGCTAAAAGCTGAGTCTTTTTTGGTTTATGATTATTATTCTTACCGTAATAACATTATGATTAGAAAGCCAGTGAATTATCTGCCTATGGGCGTATACGAACTCTCCTTCTAGCTCCTAGCATCCTAACTGAAAGTCTTCCTCTTTGTCTGCGCTTCCCTAGTCTGACTGATTCATCCGTGCCAATAAAAGAAGAAGTCATAATGCACGAGGAACTATTTAAGTAGGTCTTAGTTAAGGCATCCTTCGATAGGTGATCTACCAACAATGATATAAAAAAGAATGAAGATAGATATAGCGTTAAGGAGATAACAGCTCGGGAAGCAACAAGGGCTAAGAGGAGATAGGTGTTTGCTTCTAGCTCTACGGCTAGCAATTACCTTTGCTTGTATGTTCACTCACAAGTAGTTTGTTTTACCAGAGCGAAAACGACTAGAAAGGGATCTCCTGTAAAGGAAGAAAACCCTAATAACCTTTAGTTCTCTAGCTCTGGCCCGCTTAACGTTCTTTGGAACATCCCTAAAGCTCTCTTGCCAGCTCCAAAATAAACAACTAAAAGAAAGTCCTGGTCTTAGTTCTTGACCTTATCAATCCTAAGTTTTTTAGTCGCCAGCTAGTCAACCAGTAAGTATACTGAGGAACAAAGCTTTCTAGCTTTGAGTGAGGAAAGGGCATGGGAGAGCGGTGAGTTGAAGAGCGTGGTTTCCTATCCATAGGAATATCTTGGACCGGTAAGTAAGTCTTAGCGAATACTATAATCGGGAATGAGGAGCTCGATATGATCTTACACTTTCACTAATAGGAAATGTATTAATAAAATCCATGAGATGCTTCCAACGAGGTTTAGAATGCACGTAACGTAAGACTCAGTTCCATTCTCTTTTTGGATTTGGACTTCTTTTATTGATGCTGAGGATTAACTGCATGAATAGTCTCGTCCTCATAGCCGCAATGCAAGGATGAAAAAGACCGACCCGAAGCTCTATCTGATCTGCTCGATGAACTCTTCCGTTGGTGGATAAGTAAAAAACCTTGCTTGGTCTCCGTTCTGTTCTAAAGGCACCCATCACCTGTTAACAGCCCGGGCTTGACGCCACGTTTCGATATCCGATCCCTATCTTCCAAAGAATCAAACTCTTTTAGAGCCTTACCTTGGGAGATTTCCATGGCTGCGTGAGCTTCCAGATCGACTGCAGCTGCTGCCTAAGGTAGCCCAGACTCAAGGCTTTGTCTCCCCCTTGGACAATAGAAAGCGGCCTATTCCTATTAGGGTTTTCGCACATTCGGAGACAGGCCACTGATAGAGGTCTTCATCCACGGTGATGGTATAGTAGTCACCGGCATAATCTCCTCAGCGCACACTGATGCCTTCGAGAAAGCTGTAGCATCGTGAAAAAAGCTGCGCAAATGACTGTGGTGGAGAGGGCCCCTAGACTGTTAGCTCGCCTGCGCCCAGTACTCTTTCACTTTATGGCTAGCCTGAGAAGGAAGGAGAGGAATGAACAAGCACCGGCGGAAGCCGGTGTGAACAAACACCGGTTTAGTCAAGCTATAGTGAAACTAATAGTTTCATTTCATTTCATCGACTAAAACAAACAAAGGCATCTTTTCATCTTTTCAGAGGAACGACAGGTTCTCTTCAGAGCAGGAAAAAAACAACCTTCACCTTTCGGGATAGAATCTAACTCTCAATCCAGGCTTAGACCAGCTCGAAGCTATAGAAAAGATCCTTGTTAGTAACATAAGCCAATCCAGGCAAAGGAATGGGGTAAGGGACTGACCATACCACTAAGACTAACCGTCGCATTTCAACTGTTAGGAAGAAAGATAGACATGTCGCATATCAGCTGTGTTAGAAAAGATCTCTTCTTCGCTAGGCTCCTTGGCTTTTGTTTCCTTCTCGTTCCCCACTAGTTACAATACTCCCGAAAGAAGCCTTTTCTCGGATTAGATAAAAAAGAATTGACTCTCCCTTTACTAGTAAGGGCAGTAAAAGGATAAGCCTAAGAGGCAATGGCAACCCCTTTCAACCTGACCCCCGTCTCTTTGAGCTCTATTTTTCTGAATCAGTTGTTGATGAATGAGTCCTTTCTGACTTCATTGAAGAAAGACTTTGATTTAGAACGTAAATGATCTTCGTTTTACGCAAAAAGATGAGCTTCAAAAGACACGTTGGTCTGTCGCCTTCATAAGAGTAGGATAGGTCACTTTCATTCCCAAGTCAGCTAATGAAGGTTCGGCTCGCCTGTCTTTTCGGAACTATTCTATTCATCTATCCCGTTCTCCTCCGTTCCGTTCTGGCCCTGTCGTCACCTATTGAGAAAGCAGCCTCCGTCGCCTCTCGTTCGAGTTCTATTTTTGCTTTCCCTCCAAGTAGAGGAAGCGATCTTATTCATCTGATCTTGGGTTGGCCTTTGAGTTGCCTGATACCGGCTATGATCTAGCTCTTCAATGCCATCCATGCTTTAAGTTTGGTTTTTTAGTAATCCAAAAAGCAAAGTATATACTCTGATGGAAGGAATGGATTTAGTACAATTGATATCTTAGTGAAAAGATGGACAAAAGTCTCGTTCAGTATCAATTGATGAATTGGCCTGTCAAGTAGGAAAGAAAGTAAGAAAATCCTTTTTCTTTTAGATTTATAGAAGGGCAGCAGCTTTCTCTTCGAAGAATATGGATTTGATTCCCTCTTCTGAAAGCTAGTGAGGGATGTTAGTCAGCTAGGCTTTGAAGCAGTTGGCCTGTAAGCCAGTCTGATTGCCTTTTCACTTTCCTCCTACTATCAGGACCCTTTAGGGGAAAGGGCTCCCGCAAAAAAATGATCCTACTAATTGAACTAATCTTTAGGGAAGAAACTGTCTTGCTTTCTTCCTCAGGTCTTACCCTAAGTTTTGACCGATTCCTAATAAAAAATTCCCATTGCCTTAGAACTATCTATGATTAGGTACGGTACAACCCGGGTTAGGCGCAGGAGTTGGGGTTCAAGTCTTTAAAGACTTGAGCTAGGGACGCTACAGTGTAACCAGAGGAACACTGGGGTTACAATCATATATATATTCAAAAATAACAAAATGATTTCCATGATGTCTTTTGGATTATCTGTCACTTCATCTCGTGGATCATATCATTGGTATAATAGATATAAAGTTGAATCGGTCTATTTGATGTCTAGATCTTATTCTGATAGAACGGAGGTCGTTACTAATTATAACGTTAATTATGGGCGTTTCCTGGTTCTGGTCTGCTTGGGCATTGGTTGTACAGTCTGGTACACGTCAGCGCCTAGCTTTGGAAATCTTCCCCCCCGAAGCGGCAACTTCTCTCCTTTGGACACGTTTACAAGTGGTAGAAACTTGGATAATAGTGGTAAGTGTCCAGATGAGGCAAATGGGCGCATTTTGGAGGATGAGAATAGTCAGGATCAGATGGAAGTGATACCACCAGCCGCTTCCCCCCTTCACGAAGTACCGTTTAACCAATTGCTCTCTCAAGCCGGTTCCACTTCTGAGTCTCAGGTAAATTCTGAACCAACCCATCTAAAAGTGCTACCCAACCGAGTCACAAGAGGAATACCTAAAATAAACTATGAACCTGTTCTTAAATTCGCAACCTAAGTATCCCATAAGTAATTCTGTGTCTTATCATAGATTGTCAAAGGAAAATGAATCATTTGTGAATCAATTATCTGCTGTATCTATTCCTAGTAGTGTGCAGGAGGCCTTGAAAGATTCCAGATGGAAGGAAGCAATGAATGAAGAGATTCAGTCTCTCCAAAAGAACTCAACGTGGGAAGTAGTTGACTTACCTGAAGGGAAGAAACCCGTCGGATGTAGATGGGTCTTCACCATTAAATAAAAAGTTGATGGAACCATTGAACGGTACAAAGCAAGACTTGTCGCCAAGGGATATACTCAAACTTACGGAATTTATTATATGGAGACATTTGCAAAACAGCACTCTTCCATATTATGTCCCAATCATATATTGTTACATTAATCTGCCACATAAACAGAAGCATACCACTTCAACAAAGGTTCATTGCACATGCGTATCTGCTTGATAATAGATGACTAATGAAGACATTAAATAGTTACGTGCAGCAGCTGAAACCTCTGTGATAATTACCTCAACAGGAAGTTCTTCAGCTGAAAAATCAAATTCTTCTCCCCACATGGGATTTCTAGACCCAGGGACCATTGAGCTGTCATAATACCAAAGACAGAAAAAATAACTTGATACAGATGATTTGACCAAATATCTTACTCCACGAAGCACATTCTATTGAGAGAAGATTTCTCACATGGTGCAAAATAATATGGCATACAATAGGCACATTTTATCTTGTGATTTTATATATACCCATTTCCTTTACTTGTAAGTTATTTTACATAAACTTCATTATACTCAAATATTTCGTCTTTCTGATCAACTAATAGCTTCAATTACTTATTATCACACATCTAGAAGGGGAAAATGTCATAAGAAGGTACTTGTATCCCCTCTCTCACCAAGAAATGATTGGAAAAGTTTCTCCCTTTTCCCTTCGTTAGTTGTGTGAAGTGGGCAAGTCTGTTTTTCATAACCCTCCATCATTGGCTGTCAAATGCATTAATTACTATCAAAGCCTCCTCAATGCAAACAATAATCAGGAGACTTAACCAGAGTAAAAAAGCCAAAAAAGCCAAAGTGATGAAACCAAAGACCCGCAGTCACCGGTCAGACCACAATGACTGTTTCATTAGTTGGTTCTCTAAATGTTGATCAAATTTCCTGATATAATGACTTGAAAAAGTTGGTCCTCTTAAACCTTACGATTCCCATCATCCCATCACATCGGTTGTACGGTACATCCACTCATAAAATTTCATGAAAAAGAAGATGAAGTAACCTGAATCGCTTATCTGAACCACAAGTAATAATAGCATAAGGATCTGATGTTCCATTTAAATTTGCAGCAACAAGATTCTTAGCCGCTAACAGTTCCAACTGAAAAACAAAGCACAACTTATGTTATTGTCCACACAATGTCAACTCAAAAGCTTAGGTAAATAAATATATTAAGTCAGACCAAAGGCCTAAAGATGTTAAGATACCTTGATTATATAAGCAGTTTTGGCTTGTGAATCTCCTTTGAAAAGTCCTATCTACAAAATAAGTGAGGAACTGCATGTCAAAGAAGTGGAAAATTACTCCATGAAACAATTAGTACACAATATTGGCTAATCAAAACAAAATCAAATAAGATACTCGAGCATGCAGAGAAAAAATAGACTTACGCCATATATTCATGACCAGACGAAATTAAGTAGCATATTTAACCTCATTCAGCACAATCTATGAAATGATACAGCAAATACACAAATTAATAGTCTCAGTATCACCTTAACCGGTGATAAACTATGACCATTACTCAGACAGTTGTCTTCAAGACATGGAAAGAAGAGACAAAAGGGCGGTAGGCGTGGCAGGAGAAGCATATAGGAGAACACCATTGTTAAGCAAGTTTGAGGAAATTTTAGGATTGCAATTAATTGCAAATAGAAAAACTCTTCCTGGGTATAAAGGAAGACACTAAGAAAAATGAAAATATATATTCTCTTCCTCGTTTCATTTAGTAGAACCGAAGATCATGTACAACTAAACTTCCTCTAATGAACACAGGACCCTTCCTAGCTTCATTGATTCATACAATTTCTTGTACTCTGCAACACTCCAAACATCCACATAAGGGAGATGTCAAGTAGTTGATGTCACAATACACGAAATCCCAAAAAGAGAAAAAGGAATTGTAACATGAACCAGGCGTCCAAAAGTAAGACAAAAGTGATTAATCATCACACACAAAAACTTAAAAAACTATGTTCTATTGGGAATATCTTCTCTCAAATGATTTAACATTTTCTTCATATTTTACCTCATCCTTATCATCACTTATCAAGGAGCTATTTGCCATAAGAGCTAGGTTGTTTTCATCATTGCTTTGATAAGCTTCCTCATCATCGCTCCAAGTGGCTACAAGACTA
>JANSVI020001315.1:70279-81887 GCA_025434765.2 Erythroxylum kapplerianum | reverse complement strand
GTCTGCTCTTGATAGTAGCTCGGTGGAGAATTAAATTTGTACTGTGTATCTTGCAAAACAGGACCTGTACAAAAAGAATAACCAAAAAATGAGCAAACTTCACATACCTTAGCTTGTTGGTCATCCTTTGGTACTTGCGTAACTAAGGGTGTGAAATCTGCCACTTGATGTTCAAACCTAAAAGTAGCAACAGATGGAAACTCATCATTATAATAAGGATAATATGAAAAATCATAATCAAAAGCATACTGATAGTGAGCCATGCCGCTAAAAGATCAAAAAATTAGAAAAAATGTGAAACTAAAACAAATAGAAGATAAGGTAACTAAGAGCAATGAAGCTAAAAACAAAAACAAAAAAACATCACTAAAAATCGTTAAGAAATTCCCTAACAATGGCGCCAAAATTTGGTACTGCTATAGCCTACAACCAAATTAAAAAAAAAACCAACATCCTACAATACAAATTAATGTAATAGTGGAAAGTAGAGATTGTTCCCACAAGAAATTTTTAATGGTAAAGGTTAACGAGTTTAAAACTAAAACAAATGGGGGGCAGTTGGCTTTAATTCATGGAAATTTAGAAAAGAGTAACAAAAATTGAAAATCAACTAAAATAATTAGATTTGAAAATTTAATAGACAAACCTTGGTTTTAGGTCACCGATGTTATCACACTAAAATGGATCCTTGATATAAAATTAAGTTCATCAATAAACATTCATTGGGGGATATGTGGTCAGTCGTCTTGTATCTTCTGGTTTCTTTAACTGTATAAGTACTGTTTAAGTATGATTCTGGTTTTTATCGTCTAGTAGTTGTTAGATCTTTCTGCTTTTCGTTGCAAATTTTGGCATAGATCAGGATGATTTAGATTTAATCTAACATTGATGACTTAGTGTTAGGACTGTTTAGCCTTTTGTTACCTTCTTTGCTTCACTATACCAATGAGAATCCTTTCTAATTTGAGTAGGTTGCTGCTTTGGCCCCAAACATTCCAGCAATGTATGAGCTTCATTTTGGTGTTCCAATGGCTGGAGCAGTCCTTTGTACTCTTAATATACGTCATGATTCAGTAATGGTGTCTAAATTATTGAAACATTCAGGGGCCAAAATCATTTTTGTTGATTACCAATTCATGCCCATTGCTCATGGAGCATTGCAAATTCTATCCGATTCGGGCACCAAATTGCCGCTTCTAATTTTGATTGAAGAGCATATTCCATCTGCCACAGTTTTGTCTCCCGCAAGTTTGGAATATGAAGGTCTTTTGGCAATGGGAAGTTTGCATTTTGAGGTTAGACGGCCGAAAGATGAATGGGATCCGATCTCGCTTAATTATACTTCAGGCACGACATCAAGCCCGAAAGGTGTTGTTTACAGCCATAGAGGAGCTTATCTAAATTCTCTTGCAGCAGTTCTACTAAATGAGATGAGTTCCATGCCTGTATACTTGTGGTGTGTCCCTATGTTTCATTGCAATGGATGGTGCCTCACCTGGGGTATAGCTGCTCAAGGTGGTACAAATATCTGCTTAAGGAATGTCACTGCTAAAGGGATATTCAGTAAAATTGCTGAACATAAAGTAACTCACATGGGTGGTGCACCAACAGTTTTGAGCATGATAATCAATTCACCATCTAGTGATCGAAAACCGTTGCCAGGAAAAGTAGCAGTGATGACAGGTGCAGCTCCGCCGCCAGCTCGGGTCCTCTACAAAATGGCAGAACTGGGATTCATTTTAACTCACAGTTATGGTTTGACAGAAACCTATGGTCCAGGGACAATTTGTACCTGGAAACCTGAATGGGAATCCCTGTCTCAAGAAGCACAGGCAAAGATCAAGGCTCGCCAAGGTGTGCAGCATCTGGGTATTGATGAAATTGCTGTAAAAGATCCTGTGACGATGAAGGATGTACCAGCAGATGCAAAAACCATGGGTGAGGTTATGTTCAGAGGGAATACTGTAATGAATGGATACTTCAAGGATTTGGAGGAAACAAAAGAAGCATTTAAGGGTGGATGGTTCAGGAGTGGAGACTTGGGAGTTAAACATCCAGATGGATATATAGAACTTAAGGATAGATCAAAGGATATCATAATTTCTGGAGGAGAAAACATTAGCACAATCGAGGTGGAATCGGTACTTTTTGATCATCCAGCAGTGCTTGAAGCCGCTGTTGTGGGAAGACCTGACGATTACTGGGGCGAAACACCATGTGCATTTGTGAAGCTGAAGGATGGGTGTAGAGCCAGTGCAGAGGTATGAGCACCTTGCCTCTTTTGAGTCTGCGCAGCATGCTCCGAAACAGAATCAGAATTGGATTTGAAAAACCCGGATTCAGCTTCTTTCGAACTAGAAAATGCACTTTCTGAGCAAAAAACAGATCGGCTTGGCCCATTCCTCATCTGAGGAAGAAAGAGTACCTAGATCTGCATCTACTCATTTTCTGATCCGGTCTTTCCGGGCTTCTGCTCAAACTCTTTTTGACCCGACCGATTCAATCTCATATGAGGTAAGCAGGTCAAAGATAGGCTATGTCGAGCCTTTCAAACTCTTTTTCCATACCATAAAGGAGAAATCCACTTATGGCATTCACCCAAGCATACAGAGGTTTTTATTCCAGCGATAAAGGAAGGTTGTTACTACGAAGCATACGAGTCCGCATCAGGTGAATTGAAAGGGAGATTCCTCTTTGACTTTAGGGGGTGGGCGGGAAATGGATAGCATAGATGGTTTTATAATACCAATTAGGCCAAGATCTTCATTTTCCCTTCCTATGGCCGATAGATCGCTCTTCAAGTAAAAGACCATTCAGTGAAACATTACGCTTTCTAGCTTCAAAGAATGCTCTTAACAACGAAGCATATTCCAGTTCTCGGGATTAATAGAATAGACACAGAGGAACCTACCTGCCCTCCCACCACCCATTCTCAATGCGGCTTATTCACTACTCTAGAGCCCTGCTCGAGTTCTTTTTTAGCCCTTTTTATCCTGTTGTATCCAACAAAAATCATCTTATTGCTGGTCGGAACCATGCTGAGCAAGGGGTACCACATTCTATATACCCTGGTCATCCAACCAACCCACAGGTTTAGGTGCTAGCATTAAAGCAACAAAAGAGCTTTCTTTCTCAATTTAATTAGCCCCACACGAAGTAACTAGTGGCATACGAGTACCTTTTTTTTGAAGGTAAGCATGCCGAGAGAGCACTGAGACGAACAACCTAGCTAGGAAAAACCTGCCCGTGTCTACTTCTTTCAAACCTAAAAAGGGTAAGCGTATCAAGAGAAAATGAGCAAAGCAAGACCACCCCGCTGTCGTATCGAATCAAAGGCCCGTCCTCCCATCTCAGGATGCAAGCCTTGCGTGAGCCGAACATGGTGGGATCAGTCACATGTCTAGATTTCCTTTAGAAAGTCAAGGAGAGTGAGCTATTATTAGTCAAGTTTGTAAACTGCTCTAGTAAGATAAGTAAAGTACTGGAATCTTCCCTGCTGAGGAAGAGCCTTCTTCTCTAAGCAAGGAGGTTGAGGCTTCTTCTCTGAACCTAGTTCTTCTTCATTCCTTTCTTCAAAGCTATCGATAGCAGATAAAAAGAAAAGCATACAGATTCCATTCTTACGAAGAGAGACTGCCCCAATCAGTAAATCAGTCCTTCGAAGAAGAAAGGCTAATTAAGTAAGAATGATAATTGGAAAGATAGCCAAAGCCCAAGCATGAATAGCGGACGGGGAAGGAGAAGTGGAGCTAGACCAGTAGAAAGGAGAGGCTAGTCCACCTAGAGTCTCAATTCGCTACATCGAGGATGGGCGCAGTCTTGATTGGGGCTGTAATATTGGCAGTTAGACTTACATGTCCAACTGTTAATTCCATCAAACCTTGCTTTACGACCTCTTTAATATCTGGAATCTTTTCAATCTCAAGTTCAGCTTCACAGCAGGACAGGACTCCTGTGCTCCACTCCAATTAAGGCAAAAAAATCAATATCCTTCATCCCAACAACATCCAAATCAGCAGCCACACCACCGATTTGATCTCTCGTATGGACCTCAGTACATTTTTGTTGTCGGGGATCGGAAGAGAGGTGGCTGAAAGAGAGCACCTTCCCCTTTCTGCCGCGGACCCTGGTCATCTGGGGCCGATGAAGAGACCTCCGGAGAAAGCCATTTCTCAATCCACGTGGATGAGGTTGATGGTTCGGGGGCGAGATTGCCCTCTTTGTCGGATGATGATGATAAATTCAGATATTTTTTCCAACTTTCCGAGCCCGAATCCACCTTTTCTCCTATTGAAGAGGGACTGACACCATCCGTCGGATCCGCTCTTCCTGAAGCTGACGCACCTTCTCCTTGAAGGCCAGGCCCAACGGATTCCTGTGCGCCGATGCCAGTGTCGATTTCTCCGTTCGAACAGGTTTGTTCATCCCCGTCACAAAAGGCGACGAGTGGAATCCCCAAGAAGTATGTGCAAGCGAAGGAAATAATATAAATAATAATAATCTCAAAAATCAAAAACTTGATTTTCATGATAACATTGATACTGTTTTCCCGATCCTGCTATGGCTTTGCTTTTCTTTTAAGCGCGGCTAGTCCAGATGGGCGGTGAAGGAACGAAGTAGCTTTACCTTCTTTCCTTTTTTTTTTTTCTTCGTAAGATTGGGAAGTTCGCATAGTCTAGCTGCTGGGGGCTTTCCGGGATGAAGATGGCAATGCCTCCACGGGAAGAGAGAGATTGTCTACCACTGCTAGCCACTACTAAAATCAAAGGGAGGGACCAAGACTACTACAATCTAACTAAATAGAAAGTCGAAAGACTATTCTATCTCAGGCACGGTTTTTCGAGATGCGTGAATCGCTAGTTGTAAGAGATCCGCAAGCACAAGCCAAGCTGACTGAGAGGCACAGCTGAATGCGCACTTCCTTCCTGGCTTATTGAATTGAAGACTGAAAAGCACAGGTACAGTTGAAAAAAGCTATTCCAGGCTATTCAATATCTGGGACTGCGTACCAGGACAAAGTAGCCGGTATACTGTGATACAGGAAGAGCCAGACATGAATCGGAAAGGGTCACCTTCCTCATTAGGAGAAAGGGTGCGTGCTAAAGCAAAGCTACAGCAGCTCTTTTTCTTTCCTTGCGACTCTTTACCGGCTGACCCGCAGTAATCTCCTCTTCCTCTCCAACCAGTCGAGTGTCTTTTCGATCCTCTCCTCCGCCCCTTCGCTACCTTTCTAAGTCTAAGAGTCACTCGCTTCTTTAAGCATGCCCTTAGCACCAAGACTGCCTTCCTCCAAGAGCAGAAAGAGCCATTCTTGCTGCCCGTCTGTCTTCATTCAACGACAAGAGATGTCGGATGAAATAGCTGCGCTCGCTTATTCGATTCGTCTTCGAGCATCGCTGGCAAAAAACCTCGTTGAGAGAGCACTAGGTTGATTCTACAGGAATGGAATCATAGATTGAAGCTTAGGCAAGCCCCTTGAGACTGACTAAGTAAGGAGCAGCGGCTGCCCACTCTGCCTTTCCTTCTTACTTTCCTGAGCGAAGAAGGGAATCGCTACTTCGGATGCAAGCAAGGAAGCGCTAACCTATACCTATACGACTGCTATTCTTATTGATATTGATCAATGCGGGCTAAGGACGTTGATACCTGAGCCCCCTTCCAGTCTTGTTTTCATGCTCCCCAGTCGAGATGCAAAAGAAGTGACCACCGTCGATTCCTAGATGCTTTTTATACGCAATTAAAGAAAGAAATGGTTGAATAATCGGAATAGTCTAATGCCTTGCTCCAGTCGAAGAGCTTTCATCTTCATCGATGCTAAAGGCAAAGGCATGAGCGGAGATAGGAGCACGGGTAGCATTTCAGGCATCGGAGTGAGCTGGAGCACGATGGACAGATGCAGATGCAGAGCAGAGGTAGTTAGATCGAAAGCATCACTAGCACCCCCACTTTTTCAGAGTAAGGCACATAGTTCACAGAGGCTAAGGCATAGGTAGCGGCACCAGTACCAGTAGCATCATAGGCACCAGGCCCTCGGTCTGTCTGTGCGGCTTCGAATGATCGGGTTTCAACGGCTTCCCTAGCTGTGCTGATCTATCTGGCAGTTCACTACGCGCCGAATGATTCTTTGCTATTTCCTCTCTCTGTCTGTTAGCGTGACCCTACTTCTAGCCTGCTTTGTCTTTAAAGAGACGAGCTCTCCTCTTCTCGTCTGGGCCTTAACAACAAATCAAGCGTAACTGCCGCTTCTTACGAGTCGATTTTCCGACTTTTAGATGAGTCCAGTCCTTAAGCTAAGGAAGGACTCAAGTCGTAAAGCCTATCTATGGAGCCTCTGGCTTTAAGGAAGGATGGAAGTAGTCAAGCGTAACAGTTTGATTGGGTTCCTTAGATTTCCCATTAGGCTAATAAAGGGACCGGGCCGATGCTTCTATTCTAACAGCAATCTCGCATCCATAGAGATGGTCTTCTTTAACCACGTAGTCTTATCTCCAGTAAAATAATCCGTCAATCGAGCCGAAACTCGACCTATGAGTGTCAAGGGAGGATTCCCCACTTAGGGCAACCAAGCACGCCCCTTTTTAAAAGTACAAAACGGGGGATGGAACGAAGAAGAGAGACCGATCAAGGAAACAAAGACAGACTAGCTACGCCTGCAAGATCCAGCACCTAAGACTTGAGCCCTCCTTCCCCGAGCCTAAGCGAACGAGCCTGAAAGCCAAGCCGGAAACGAGTATCTTTGTATTCATAGGCAAGCCCGCTCGCCACAAGCAAGCCCTTCCCCATCGAGTCGAGTAGCCTTGAATAGCTCTCTTCTCCCTCTTTCCTTTCGCGTACTCCTCTGTCTCTTTCCTATCTTCTCTCTTCAATTATAGAGACCTGTATATACAAAGATCTAGGTAGCTCATCTACTTCTAAGAAGTAAGAGCTCCTTCCCCTACGCTAAAGAAGAGCCTTTCTAAACTCTTTAATTGTAAGGAGAGGCCTCATTTAGGAGCACGGTTTTCAAAAAACTAGAAATAGATTTATTTATTAGAAAGGAAATGGATCAAATCCCGTGTGCGAAGCATCTCGCTATCGCTATTCGCTTAAACTCGCATGACAAGGACTGAAGGAGCTAATTGAATCACAAATGCAGTAGTTAGTTTCTTCAATCAGTCGTAGTAAACATCTGCCCTCCCCTTTATCAGTCTTAAGCGAACTCTTTCCCGACTGGCATCTTAGAATAAAGGAATATAAACTCTTCCAGATCCGGCATCAAGAATAGAAGTAGAAGCATGCTATGCTAGCATAGAATAGAAGTCCCGAGTGAAAACCACTTTCCTTAGGATGAGCTTTTAGGGCACAGTAGAAAGAGCTTATTCGTCGATAACAAGCCTTTCTTCATATCATAAAGGAATAGAACCGGAAAGCTTTGATGCTCGCCACAAACGCTGCACCTCGCTCATAACATATCGAGCCTCTTTCGTCCCCAAACACCGTAACCACTGCACACCATCAGACCCGATCCAATATATAGTATCATCGAGCAATCGGAACCGGATCGACTTCCTTCGAACTTGAGTCGCCTGCACCCGATCAGTCGGTAGCCTTCCATACTTAATTAAAGTACTCGAACACAGGCCGTCCTGGAAACTTGCAGTGAAAGCCTCCTCCATAGGCTCGTCAGGAAAAAGATTCCTTTTCAGGGGCAAGTCATCTTTCTTCCAAGAAAGCGGTGGGGCGTGTCCGCCGCATAATCGACAGAGTCATGGCAAACATAGAGTCAGGGATAGCCATCTTTGATGCCAAGGTGGCCGCCACCCTGTTACTCGTCCGCAACACATGGTTGAAGGATATGTAATTGAACTCAGAGGCCAGTCTAACAACCTTCTGCCTATAGGGGTCAAGCTCCTTGTTGCGAACATTGAAATCCCCGTTGACTTGATAATAAGTTGAGAATCGCCAACGTCAGCGAAGAAAGTTTATTCTGTTTCGCTTACCCGTAACCTATGAGAAAGATTCACAAGCTATGCGCAATACGAAGAACTTGAATTCACTCTCGATGGTAAAAAATGGCTTTCTTGTGAATCTTTCTCCGAACCACGAGTAGCAGATGCTAGACTTGTAGACCCAGTACCACCTCCAGTTCAGAATCAGCCCGCAGTTCCTGAACCTGTAGATCACTACGAGGAAGAAGAAAGACGAGTTAAAGGCTAAAGTGAGAAATGAGGAGCTGTTAAGCCTTTGTTTGCTCTCAGAAACCAACTCAAACTAAGCTAGATAGACAACAAAAAGAAATGAATTCAAAACACGAGACACAAAACTCAACAATAGAATCGGCTCGAGGCTAGTTTTCTAGTCGTCCAAGTGCGAACCAGTCCTTGTTGTACTTAGGACACATTGTCGGTGGCTCATATAAAGCAAAGCACTACTTCCTAGCGTTCATTCTCTGGGGCTAGTTATTCATGTCGAGTAAGGGCAGTAGGTGAAACCTCTAGTCTCCCTTTTTCGGATCGGATGAGAGAGAGCTTCTGGGCTCTTAGTAGTGGGGCTTAGATCGATCTCCACCCTTGATTCCAGGCTATTTCCAATTGCTAGAGTGTAAATCAACCCAAGCCGAAGGCCAATAAGAATAAGAAAGGACCAGCAGGTTAATAATCCGCAGGGGTTATGCGGAGATAGGGCTTTGCCCAAGGTTTTATCCCGAAATGACCCGAATAGCTTTTTCAAGAATGCCTTTTAAGGCAGGGACCTAGTGGATTCTCCTTCCTCTTTGACAGAGTAACGGCGAAAGTGCCCAAGTCGATATTAGATCGCCTCGAGGCGGAAACCGAATCCTAAACTTACTTCGGAAGAGGTTCTCGAGCTTTCGAGCGAAAACCTTGACTATCTAGTGGCAGCTGAGCCTTCAGCCTCTGAAACAAATAAATAGGAAGCAACATTCGAAAGAAGATCCTTCTTCCTTAACCTTAAGTCCCCTTTCCCTTGGCCTATTAAGGAATGAAAAGTGGAAGTTTTCCGGGATGATTAACGTTTCAACGCGTTTTAGGGCTAAAAATTCGGGTCTCTTCGATCTACCGCTCTAATGGTATCTGTATCTGTCGTTAAAGGTAGTCAAAAGGTAGTACGGGCATAAGTAGTCACCTAAGGGTTCCATGTTGGGTATTACCCTTTCCAGTAAGGTAATTTGGTGATCGTGATAGGGGTGAAGATCTCGATGATTATGATCTAGTCGACTCTGTTGATTCAGTAGATCTGGCCGGTTGAACGCTTTCTAGCAGCACCAAAAGCTTCGGTAGTGGGATGGGGGTTCAAGTTTATATCTAGCTCTGGCTGTTGGTTTATGAAATCCTGATTTGAACATCCAGAGATGGTCCAGAACGGACGCTTCCCTTGTATTTTCGGATCCAGCGAAAGCAAAGGCTGCTAAGCTTAAAGTAAGCCCCCTTCTTTTCCTTTGTTCATCTTTCTCTTTCTCCCATGTTTTGTTTTCTACAAGGTAAAAAAAACCCTGTATAGTATAGTTTTTTCCTTAAAGTTAAAGAAAGAATCCTCTTTCAAGACTCTCTCTTTAGGGAGAGAAAAGCATCAAGAAGAAAAGTGTTCATGATTCAATATTTTGGAAAGAAAGTTCAATTTGCTATCCAATCAAGAGACTCAAGATTTAAAGTAGAGATCCCTCCTATGCTATGTTGGGAAGACCTATTACCTTATTAGGGACTTAGGGAAAGTCTGTTCAGGCAAAACGTAATGTCATTACCTAAAATCGAACGAATTCTTTCCGTTAAAAGTATCTTGGAAAGGGAAGCTGAACAACATTTAAAAAAAAGCACCATTCCCCCGTACACCCGTAGCATCCCCGCTTTTAATTGCAAAAACATTTCTTGGTTCTACTAGCCTTTTTGATTATATTTCGTCGTCCTCTCAAACTAAAAGTCCTCGCTTCTTTCGTTCCTCCAAACGTGGTTTGGGATCTTTTATTGAGGATAGCTCTTTCTCTTTTTCTTTCTGGATTTATCCCTTGTCCGATAGAATATATGTACTCCTTCCTTGCTTGCTTTTGCCTGGGCAATTCTCTTTGGTGGTCTTCTCATTCTCAGACTGAATTACTTCAATTACCGACGCTTCTAAGAGGCCTTACCTCTTCTCCAGATCTTGTGGACTTTCTGAGAGAAATCTCATGGATTTGTCAACATACTTGTGAAACCAACAATCTTGTTCACGAGGAATTTTTAGCACTAGAATTGCAAGGAGTAGAATCTGAAGAGCAAAGATCTATGATCAAAGAAATGATCTCAGATTCATTTGCAGAGCACGAACGCTTAGTGATAGATGGCAGCTATTGTCTTTATTCTTAGGAACATACGTGCTAAACCGACATTAGGCCAGACGACTTAGAACATAGCCCAATGGGTATACAACCGCATACACATACCCTGGCTATACGAGGACTTCGACTTCCGGCACATCAAAGAAAAGCCACGGAATAAGCCGCTTCGCTTACTAACAAGACAGGGGGGAATGGGGCTCCACATATACCGGCTTCTCCCAAGCTTTCTTCAGGCTCTTTTGTCTTTCTTTCCTCTGTTCTTTCACTTCATCAGAGACATCTTCCTCCTACTCCTCCCGAGGTCTTCACCGCTACACCTGCTTTACGTTTGCTACCTTCTTTCCAGTAGCTGCACCTGACACCGTCGGGTTTCCAGTAGCTTCATTCATGGGAGATAGTCGGCGCTAAGGAGAAAGACGTAGGGCGCCAAGGAACGTACTCTTACCAGTCCTAGGAACGGAACTAAGTCGCTACTAAGTCATGGGTTTAGGACTAGTTAAAGGGGACTCTATTCAGATATTCATTCGAACACTCTTGCCTACCTTAGGGGCTTAGACGAGCTTACAGCTATACAAGGGGCGTAGAGGCTCGACCGATAGGGGGAGGGGCGTAGGATTTGTTTCTTGGGATGCCACTTACAGTTGACACAGCAACTCAATGGTTAGGACTTTGAGCTGGATTCCCTTTCTATAGGGGGCTCCTACATTTAGTTAGGATGCCCCTTACCTTAGCCGGACAGGCTGCTAGCTCTAGCATTGATTCCAAATCGAGATCTTGGAAAAAATTCTTTTGATTGAAACTCATCCGAAAAACGAGATCCTCGGCGCATATCCCTATACCTATGAGCAGTCCGAACAGGCTTTCATGGTTGGCTTACTAGGGAATCCTATACCAGTTTTTTTTACCAGAACGAAAGGGTGACACCCCTCTCTACAACCACTAATACGAGATTCCTTTGGGAATAGATCACACGATCCCACGCACTCTCACAGGATATCTATCAATAGGTCTCTTTCGGTTCGGTAGCAGACACCAAGATAGGCTAGGCTGGGAAACCTTATTCGTATTCGATACGATAGGACAGGTAAACAAAGCAAGGCCTGGAGTGAAAGAGTCTGGGTCAAGAGATTTTCCCCCTGGAAGCCTGCCTAGAAGGATAAGAGAGCCTACGGGAAAGCTTAGGATAGCTCCTTAGTTATTGTTCTACCGTTCGTGCCTTCCAGAACCAGAATCACTCCTGTTCTGATGCCTTCACTTACTGCCGCAGAACACCGGTATAACCAGTTCAAAAGAAATGCC
>JANSVI020001315.1:55699-61779 GCA_025434765.2 Erythroxylum kapplerianum | reverse complement strand
TTCACTTTCAAGATGCCTTGGTGGTGAAATGGTAGACACGCGAGACTCAAAATCTCGTGCTAAAGAGCGTGGAGGTTTGAATCCTCTTCAAGGCATAATATTGAGAATGCTCATTGAATTGAAGAAAGAAGCTCACTCAGGAAAAGCATCCACCCTTATTGAGCTACTTGAGCTACCAGGGACTCGAAGGTATCCAGCTTATTGGCATGAACAAATTAGATCCCTTAGGGTTAGGGCAAGGAAGTTCTCGGCGAGAAGACCTAGCTCAGTCATATGAGAAAAGAACCATAGGATATTTAAACGAGAAGGTAATCCCTGGCCAATCCCATAGAAGGAATAAAAACCTTTGCTCAACTTCCAGTACAGGAAAGGCGATCCTAGGTCCATCCTAACAAAAGGGCCCCCGACTTTGGGATGCCTGCAGGAGAAAGTCGCCCTAGGTTTGATTATCCAGAAAATAACCCTTCTTTCTTTTAAAGAGAGCTAACCGTACCCGTAGTGGGCCCTAACAGATACTTGACGTGGGCTGACACCCCCACCTTTCTCACTATATGGGACTTGGATTCGGCCTATTAGGACATCCCCCTCATAGGCCTACCCCCCGGATATTTATGTACCAAACCGGTAAGCCATTAGAGGAATCCCTATTCACTAACGGCTTGTGGAAGGGGGCTGTATCGGTCCTTAGCTTAGGCCTCTATTCGATGGTCGCCTCGCAGGTATAGCAGATTTCTGCACATATATATATGCCCACCCAAATCGATCGAGAATATCATAATAGAATAGAATAGAATAGAATAGAATATAGTCTGGCACATTCATTCTAATTATTGGCTGTTGAATGAACCGCGTCCCCCCCATTCCTGAAAGGTTGATCTACCCAAAAACAAAGAAAAGACCACTGGAGGAAGAGGCTCATCAAAGCGATACTAACAAGAAGACGAGGCCAGCTCCTTTCTGTGATGCCCAAGCTTCGGACTCACTCTCTGACTTGGACACCGACCGATGCTTCCTTGCCAACAAGAGGAAGGGGAAGAGGCTCAGCGGCGGAAAGCGATTAGTTTGATGGATGCCCACCCCAAATACATACCTAGTTTGTTCACTAGTTGATAAGCTATCAGTCAGTGACGATTGTCGAGGACAGAAAATATCGCTCCGTAGAGGCGCACCATACTACAACTAAGAAAAATTCATATGAGACAGACTGAATTTGAAGTTGAAACTACTCCTTGGTCAAATGGGAATATCTTAGAGAGATGACAGCGAATCTGCACCTTGACTTGAAGGAAGGGCTTTTCTTACAGCTATTATGACACTAGTAGTAGAATTCACTATTAGAATAGAAAAGAGTTGAACTGAGCTTTGCCACTCTGGGGCTCCAATTACAGCCATGAAATAAAGAAGTCGCTTAGCTGGCAAATAAATCCAAAAGTTTTGTCTGTCTTCTGATTCTCAGTCCTCGGCCAGTGAGTTCCCGATATCGGAAATTCTTATTATTCGGTCCCCCACTCGAGCTATGTTGGACGGGTTATTACCCGCCCAACCCCATAGTCGAGCTGGATTCAGACATCAAGGCCGGGAAGAAGGGAGGGTGTATACCTAATTTTACACTGATCCAATCGGTATAAGAGGTCTACCTTATTCGAAATTTCCACCCAATCCTAATGCAGTAGCTCACCGAAGGGGGACCCTCACCAATAGAAAGGGTAGCCTGGGTTGTAAGAGCATAGTATAAGTACTTTCCTAAGCACCACCAGCATGGTAAATGGCAGAGGCCACAGGAGGAAAGGATTTTGTACCTTTTTTTGATATAGTTTTATTGATCCATCAGTCGAAGAACCAGTTTCCCTTCGCTCAGTTCCATACGTAGATCCTCCAGCTTCGGTAGCCTACCTAGTAGCATAGACAGTCGTATATCCAGTACGAGATCTAGATCCATAAGTCGATCCATCACCAAGAGCACTAGCTTATCCAGATACGGATAGGCCTATAGCAGCTTAAGAAGGAAGGGTAGCATCCCTAACAGCTGAATTGGTTCCATATCAAGATCCATATACAGGAGATCCATCATATAGAAAGCCAGTAGCAGCAAAAGCAGAGACAGAGACAGATGCTGCAGTTGATGCTTGTTCGACTTTTTACACATCCCTCTGATTCCGACTTTCGGTACATACCTACCTAAGCTATCAGTAGCAGTCCCAGGTCCAGTATAAGCATCTAAGTAAGCAGCATACCTAGCAATGTACCTTCCATCTCTAGAATAAAAGCGAGCACGAGTAGTTCCATACCCGGTAAACCCAGGAGCAGCAGATCTAGACACAGTAGAGGGAGCAAAGGCAGTAGGTGGCATCTGTTCCAGCCACATATAGAGATCGAGATCGATACCCAGCACCTGTAGAAGGACCTCCTTTACTAGTAGCAGCAGAGTAAGAAGCAGAGGGTGACGGAACTGAGATTCTATTCCCTTCCTCGCCCTCGTCCACTAGACATGCTACCTCGATTTTAGCGCCCCATGCTTCAAAAAAAGTGGGTCCCGTGCCGTGCCACCTAGCTCTGCATAGATTGGTCGGTTAGGTGTGCCGATTCACCCCTTCCCCATTCCTGGGGTCTCTGGCCTTTCTTTATCTCTGTGATGATACTACAAGGCGGGTGATTGTGCCCGCTCTGTCCCTCCCTCGCTCTGTCCCCGACTCTTGTGAGCCTGGTGCCTTACTATTGGATTGGCGCCCTTCTTTGCCTGAGCCTGTGAAGCGGTAGAAAGGATCGCTACCATCTTGCACTCAATCGAAAGGACCCTGCCTATTATACCAAAAGGCCTTCGATTGGCCCCGTGCATTAAAGATATCAGGGATGAGGCTTTCGACCCGAGTGCTAGCCGACACAGTACTTCCTATAGACAACCATAGCCATCCCTTCCTCTCCCACTTATTCATTAGGGCGAGCGAGAAATGTACTCTTCCCACTTGAGGGGGCTAGAGGGGGTGAGGTCACTGAAGACTTAGCATATTCAAATCAGTGACCGAGTCCTTCCCCTTAGGAGAAGCACGAGGGAAGAGTCTAGTCTGTCCTTCCTTTGCTTGAACTGGACCAAAGACCTCGAGAACGCCTGCCGCTTATTTATCTCGTAGTTCCACTTTCAGATCGCCTAGCAAGTAAGAAAGCCATAAGAGTTCAGAGGTAGTAAGGGCTTTGTGGTCGTTAACGGGAACAAATGAAGAGGAGTTTGTTTTCAAACCCCCCGCACTCGATTGGCTAATCAAAGTCAAAGCGGCCAGCTTATTTGGAATGGGTCACCAATAGAACCGTCGGTTCTTGAGAATCTAAGATCGGGACCACCTTTAAAGTTACCCGGTCTGGTTCCAAACCTGCCGTTCATTCAAGACTGCTACAACCGGAGCACGCATTCGTCGACCGGCAGAAGTGCTTTTTCACTTTGTTATGGGTTCCAACCAAAGGCCCCATGGACTTGGTAGCAGACGGTTCGGACGATGGTTGTGTCCTGAACCCAGTCAGCGGCACATCTCCTATCTCCTAGAGAAGCGGGTGGGCTGGAATAATCAGTGCGATAAGCAGTGGGTACGTTAACTCCCTCGTTTGATCAAAGAATGGATCCTGATGGAGGAGCAACTGGTCTATTCCCCGTAATCACTAGCATTACATACGATAAGCAAATTGTTGATCTCAAGGGGCAGGACTTTGCTCCTATAATAAATTGCTTATATAATCTGTACCTATAGGATATGGATATAGTTATAGGAAATCCCCTAATCTTTCACATAGTACTTTTTTTTGCTTTTTCAATCAATCTGATTTCTTTTTATTTGATTCTCGGCTGGTTCTGAACGCTGGTTGATATTACAATACGTCAGTTAGTTAACATTCGATCCCCCTGGAAGACTAAAAGTCATCAATAACTTGCTTGCCCCAGAGACGAATCTAAATGCTTTCAAATTCAAATCATCTTCCTGTTCTGAAATTGGATAAAAAAGATAGGTCAAAGCACAGGCAGGAGGGGCTAAACGACTATATGGTTAATAAAAGGAAAGATGCTAGTGCAGGGTTATAGAACATCTCTATTACCGACTAAGGGTAGAACGTCTTATCTCCTATCGATGGAAAGTGTTTTAGCTATTTGACTGTAAGGGATGCTGGCTAGGGGTATTCGCTATTAACTATCGTTCTTTCAAAGAGTTCAAACGAGATAAAGATAAAGAATGGAACCCCACCTAAGGTAATTGGCCTGTCATTGAAGGGAAATTGAACTAGATCTCAAACTAAAACCCTAGCAAAAGAAACTGCTTTTCAAACTGGATCTGTAACAGGCTTGAGGTACTTTATTGGCCCGTAAGGAGGGACAGGGACGAAGTGACTGGCGCATAAGCACTAGCCAGGAACTGCGCTTGAAAGGAGAAAGACTCTTTGTCTATTCTCACAGGCGGAAGAAATGGAAAGAGTATATGCCCTTAAGACTGGCTGTAGGGATGTGACAGAATCATTCCCAGCGCGAAGAGATTCCCTTTTTTCTGCATTTGGATCGAATGCAAAGTAAACTGCAACAGGAAGAGGGGCACTCTCAATGGTTGAAAGTAAGCTCACCTGACCCGCTATCGAAGCATCTAGGACTGAACACTCAACCCCAGCAAAGGACTTCGTTGGAGGAATAAAAAAAGAAACTCGATCAAAGAACTGAGACCCAGCTTTCTTCCTCAATGAAACCCAAGATTGATGGCTTTCTGCTGTGACTTGCAAAACCTTTTTTGAGCTCTAATGCTGGAAGGCGGATTGCTAAGGGCCTGAGCCAAGTTCTGACCTATGGAACTCCTGATTGTCGTCGATTATTCGATTGGTTTGTCCTCGTCTGAGCGCTTTGAATATCAGGTTTTGAGCTCGATGGACGGAGCAAGTTTCTCCTGTGATAAGCCTCGTACAAGCGCCCTAAATTCCATTTCAAAAAATGGAACCTGTTGTTTCGTAACTCTATCGTATAGTGATGGATCTTTGAGAGGGACTCTGCTTCTGAGTCAAGGAATGATGATTATTACATAGTTCCTTCGTCACCCTTCTCCAAGGACAATCAGCTCTAGTTCAATTCAGTGTGCCAAGTCAGGGAGTGAGTCAAGGTAGTCGGTCAGTGAGCGGATTCTGCCGCCTCGATTTCTGCTCCTCTCTTCTCTTGCTTTCTTTCGTAGGGCTTCCTTCCCTCGCTTAATTGAATCCCGTAAGTCACTTCGTTCCCCAGCCCAGACTGATTTTCCTTCTGCCTAGGTCGGCTTCAACGAGCCTCGCTACTTCATGGAGTGAAAGGGGCCTCCAAGTAAAGGCGGCCGAGGGAACCGCCTGCCTAGCAACATCTTTTATGGGTAAGTGACTCCCCTTTTCCGGAGAAAGAACAAGAAAGAGCCCTTATTCGGATTCGAACCGATTAAGCCTATTTCTTAGGGCTTCAAGAGCGTGACTCTGATTTATATACACACACAATTTTAAGTCTAGTTTGCCACAAGGCATGCAAACGAGGAGGGCTAGCCTATCTATATGGAAGAAATCAAGCTGCAGGCACTCGACAACAACAAGAGAAAGGCCAGTCACGGAACAGAAACTGGATTTCGGCAAGAGACGATTCGATTCACAATTCAACAAACGGTATACCACTTTCTCTATCTTTAGATACGAAATTTCATTTGAGAAGGAATTAATGGGATTACTCAATTAAAATAGTTATCTTCCATTCCTTCTATCTTATCTTGATTTGATTGCACTAGTTTCGAAAGATAGCACTTAGGAGAGCTATTCTAAAAAGGGCTTGATTTCCTACGGGTCGTAAGTTAGCCGGCCATACCGCTTACATGCTATTGTAATCGGCAAGCCTCCTACCAACTCCAATTCGGTCAGTGTTCAATTGGTGCTCACCCGACCATGATTCTATCATACTCCACCTAACAATCTGTCTTTCGAAATCTCTTAATGAGGAATAAAAACCTTTCTCTTCTGGTGGTGTTAATTACAATTCCGACGTGACTCCTCTTTCAGCTCTGGGCGAACATCCCTGAACATTCCTGCCAGCAAGGCTGATTCACATGGTC
>JANSVI020001315.1:43199-50699 GCA_025434765.2 Erythroxylum kapplerianum | reverse complement strand
TCGTTCTGATCTGAGTAAAATAGGGAATACTCTAAAATCCTGGGAACCGGGGCTTGGCCATCTTTCATTTTCGGTCGACGTTTTGGCAACCGTCGACAGCTCAATCTTTCGATCTGGTTCAATTCATGGTCGCATCTGCAAACGTTTGCCCGTGGGCCGACGCCCCCCAGTCCAGGCATTTTTCTATATCACTTCAGAAGAAACGATATAAACGCTACGCCCCTTCTCCTTGGTGAGTGGAAGTGGGGTTCCGTCCTCCCTTGCCTTGCGACCTAGGTATTCCGTTTCTGGTTTCCCAGACTTTTTGTTTTGTAAAGGGCCCAGTCCTCTGTTTTTCAGCTTTTAAGAAACTCCTGCTCGAGCTACTCGGCTAACTCTGGTTCTTTCGAAGAAGACCTTGATTTGAAAAGAGAAATAAACATCTTCTCTTGCCTTGATCTCTTTTTTGATCAAACAATTTTTCCTTGAATACTAAAGGGGATTTGGAGGCAAGCAAGGCGGGATATTTCGGAGCTGTCGGAAGTCACTCTAGTAGAGTAGTGAATTAGGTCAAGATCTCCACTTCTACCTGAGGAAAGTCAAAAGTCGAAAATCACATCTATGAATGGGTTCGCTCCTAGGGCAAGGGCAGAGGTGATTCTTAAAGAAACGAAGTGATAGCACAATGATCTACTTACTATGATTAGTGATTAAGTGAGCGTGGCATGCGCAGCGAGTCGGGTAGAGCTTCGATTCATCAATCCATTTTGGTTCACCCTAAGCCGTGAGTCATCAGTCCAAGAACATGGTATAGAGAAGGAGCTTGACTCCGGCCGATACACTATGGGAAGGTTTGCTCGCTAGCTATATGCTTAACAATGCAAATCCTGGTTGCTTACTGACTTGATTTTAGTAAGACCAACCTTGGGGTAAGCGTTAGGCATGGTTGCTTATAAGACTTCTAGATGTTTTTCGCCTGAACATATCCAATATAAGACAACCTTCTATCTGGCCTCTGCCCTTTGAGTTGTGGTTGGCTTGCTACTTTCAATCAGAAAAGGAAGATTGAGCAAGGCAAGGGAGAAAGAAGGTGTCCCCTCTTCTCTGGTAACCCGCCGCCGGTCATATAGAGCGCTCCGCCCGCCACCTCATGTTCCAAAGTCAAAAGGTTGTTCTTCCTTCCCCGCTCTCTCGTTTTCTACATATGATATGCGGTGGCGGGTTTGGCTAGGTAACATAATGGAAATGTATCGGACTGCAAATCCTGGAATGACGGTTCGACCCCGTCCTTGGCCTCGGGGAGTGGCGAGCAGCACGGAACTTTAATTAATCAAATGGCATAAGGGGGCTTTCCTTTGTTAGAAATCCACAGACAACATACTAACCAAAGAAATGCAACATGAGAAGGAGCTTTTTACGTTACGCTTCCAATTCCGTTTTTAGAATACGCCCCATGATCGATCGAAGGTCCTATGCCAGTTAAACTCAAACGCTACGCCCCTTCAATCTATCTTTGTTCAGCCAGCTCATAACAAAATGTTAGACCGGGCTGACACAACCGAATTGGTTGAGGAAAAGGAAACCCCAGCGACCAAGCACTCCCGCCCCCAAAAGCGGAGACCGAACAACCGCCAGGTTGTCGAGGACACGTCTGAAGAAATAGCCCTCGAAGTTGACCACCCTACCCACTAATGGACTATGAGGGGGGCAGGCGAACGGGAACCGACCGAGAACCCGAACTGATTGACTGGCCCTTCAGACTCGATTCATTAGGGTCGGAGATGGATGAAACCAATCAGAAATGCAAATCGCGCAAGAGAAGCCGGGAAACAGACCGCAGCGCAACGACTAGGACTCGTGTCGGAGGAGATTTGAGCATGAGCATGAGCTACCACTCATGCAGCGACAAGGACCCGCAACTCTCGAAGGGGCCCGCCCGAATCACTGTAGCAAATCCTCCCTTTACTCAATGGATAGCGCTTATCCTCTTTCAATCAACAAAATGAAAAATGGGGGAGAAATCAAAGAAAGAGAGAAAGAGTTCAGAGGCTTTGCACCTGAAATAGGACTAATTCAGATCCAGGGTCTGGACTTTAAAAAAAAAAAGATGAAGATGCAAAGGGTAAAGAGAAAAGATTTTAAACAACCAACCTGACATAAGGATGATAGCTCGCCCACTTAGAGCAGATGGAGATTCTCGGACGGACGGCACTCGACATCTATTAAACAACACCAAGAACAAAGCCATACCATGCCCTCGGGAGAAAAGAGTGATGATTGCCATGAATGCTGCCCTCGAGGACGTGTACAATCAGGTCTTTGCCGATTCCTATCAACATGGTGCACCTCTCAATAGAGGGGCGTGAAAACACCGTGGAGACTTTGACCGAATTCATAAGGATCAATTAATAGACATTTTGATTGAGGCACGAAGTGTTCAGGATGAACGCTTTTTTCGTTCGCTATGTGCTGACTAGATGCGTACTCGCGTGATTGATCGATGGACGGGGGAATTTCGTGAATGACGAGACCGGCCTAACCTAAAGTCAAGGCTCTTCCCTCTCTTGATGGCGAATCTTGATTGACTAGAAACCGATTCGGAGAAACAATCAGCATGGCATGAGATACGCGGCGGAATAATTTCCGATAGCGAATTACTTGAAAAAATGGATAGGAACCAACTCAAGCATGAAATCAATGTTGAGTCAACAATTATCGAGAAGGGCACCACCAAGCGAGATCGAGACCAGCACCTTGTATAGGTTGGGGAAAAAGCCCTTGTATAGGGCCTGCGCTTCTTCAAATATCCCATATAAAAAAAGGTAGGGGCTTCAAAGCTTGACTAACAAGCGAGAAAGTTGACTTTGAGAAAGAAGGGAGCGCGCCGGATTTGGAAATTCAAGTGAAAGAGGAAGCCAAAAAATGTGAGCGTTCCTGCACTATACGGCTTTTTGGCGTCTTTCTGGAGGCAGATTTTTTGAAAAAAGCGGTTGAGATTACTAAAGGGCTTTTTCAGCTTGATCTGAATCGATTCTATGATTGAATAGCAGAAGTGCTACTTAGTAGTAGAAACTCAGAGAGACAAACAGAGAGGGGACTCTATCATACCTGCTAACTCCTAGGATGAGAGGTAGGTCCCTTTTTTTGGCAGGAAGAGTTCCAACCTTTGTTGCCCCTCGGCAGAGTGAGTATACTTAGCGAACTGGCAAAACGCGGAGATCGATTGATCAATATGAATCTCGAGAGTGGATGGTTGACCGCCGCCCCCTTTTCCTGGAGCGGCCGGGGAGGGGCTTGCTATCGTCACTTTTTTTCCTGAAAAAGAACCCATTTTTGTTCGGTCATAGGTTGGTCCAAAGAACGAGAGTCGGTTTCCTTAAGGGAGTTTTTCCTCAGTAGCTCAGTGGTAGAGCGGTCGGCTGTTAACTGACTGGTCGTAGGTTCAAATCCTACTTGGGGAGAATTGTTAGTTATCGCTTTTCTGACCTCCCCTTTTCTCTTTCTAAATTAGCAGAATCGTGGGACATCCAAAGTGGGAAGTTGATTGTTGGTTTTTATTCCTCACTCTCGTATAGGTTCACTTGCTTCGTTCAATTCTTAGGGGGAAGAAGGATCCACTGGGAATGAATGGGAAGACTGGAGTAGTCTCTTTTTTAGCCGGAAGGAATTTGTCTTCACTAGCGTCATTCGAAGAACGAACAATCAAAGGCTGACTGTTTAGGTAGGATAGATGTATGTAGTCCAATGGCTAAAGCTCTGCCAGCTTCTTGTAGACTGAACTCTCTTTAGGTTCCGAGTTTTTTTGGGGTGGGATGCTCTAATTTCGCCACTAGTACAATGTTGGTCATTTTCAAGGGGGAAGGAGGATCTCCACTCATTTCATTCAAAAAGTGCCTACGGCGAGGCGCGACCCACAACAAACAAAGGGGGAAAGCTTGCTTGCTGTAGCCCTTTTTTAGTAGACTAGGCTGGGGAAGCGTAAGCTATTTTTTTTTAAGTAGGCTCGAGAAGGGTAGGCTCGCAGCTTCGCCAGAAGCGACTAGTCGCTTCCTCTCCTCCGCCGAAAGATGCTTAGCCAGAAGCAACTAAGGGGGGCCTCGGCCCGGGAAGGGGAGAGTGGCCGAGTGGTCAAAAGCGACAGACTGTAAATCTGTTGAAGTTTTTCTACGTAGGTTCGAATCCTGCCTCTCCCACTTTTTTGTTGTAGACTTCAGAGAAGAGAAAGGAGGCATTCGTCAGCGTAGGAAGGCCCACCGAGCGAAGCTCTTTCTTTTTTTTTGCCGTGCCGTGAAGTGAAATTGTATCGTATGTTAGTTAGAGAGGTTGGCGAACTACTACGATCTATAGATTCCCCATCTATATCCAATCCCAACGAGAATAGAAGCGAGTAGCTTCCGGCTTGGCTTGTAGTCGTAGTCTTTTAGCTTATGTAGTGGTCGGCCTTCCTACACGCACGCGCCCGCCAGAATGCCTCCTTGGTTCGGGACGAAGCCAAGCCGATACATACGATAGGCGCAGGAAAGACCCCATTTAATAGCGCCTGGGGAACGCAAGTTTGATCGAGGATTGGAGATTTGAGGCGGAAGAAAAGGCTCGGGATGGATTGTTGAGTCTTTGTGCGAGCCGTATGCGGTGAGAGTCGCACGTACGGTTTTTAGGGGGGTTCGCGTCTATACGTGTAGTGTGGTGGTTGGGCCTACCCACCCTATTTGTTCCATGATCTATGGGTCTACTGGAGCTACCCACTTCGATCAATTAGCCAAGATTTTGACCGGATACGAAATCACTGGTGCTCGATCTAGTGGTCTTTTTATGGGGATTCTTTTTATCGCGGTAGGATTCCTATTCAAGATCACTGCAGTTCCTTTTCGGGTGGCTGTAGTACGGACGGCCGCCTATAGGTGGTAGGGTAGGGTGGGTGGTACTGCTCAGATTGCGGCCAATCTTCCTAACCGCGCGCGGGCCGGGCTTAGAGCGCGTTAAACTCATCACTACCTCGTAAGGGCATTGAGACCATAGCATGTTACACGAAAGCGACGCTTTCTCTGTAGTGTTGTCACACAGCTGCCCGCCTAGAAGCGCCACTCGCTCTGTAGTGTTGTCACACAAGATAAGCACACCGCCCGCCTGCTGGCCGGGCGAATCGAAGTTCTCTTCCGGTCAACTGTCCACCCAGTCAAGTGCAAAAAACACAGTAGAATCACGCAACGCACGCTGCTGGTGTGCTTCCTGCCCGCGAGGAAAGAAAGAAGAGCGACAAGGGGTCAGATTTGACTGTTTGCAGCATGGGGGCGGATTCCCCAAAAAATCCCTGGGAACAATGAAAAAAAAAGATATCTCGGTAACGAAAACTATAGGGGGCTGTATTGGCGAGATCCAACGGTGAACAGCTGCCCAAAAGAAAGACCGCCTGGAAGTCCGAGGACCTTTAGTACCTTACCCTGTCCCCGAACCAGCAGCCTTCGCGCCAAGCAAGACCGCCCTTGCCCCTTTCCTTTCTCCATTCCGCCTCTTTCAAAGCTTTGTTCCAATAGAGCAAAGCAAAAGTGAAACATATGCCTACACCTACTTGACGAAAGGGAACGAACTTGATTTCGTTTCCGGGATTGGATTCAGTCAGCGTCACTCCTTCCTTTTTTCTTTTGTCGTGACGCTTTGGTTGCCGGCGAACGCTTCCAAAGGCGACCCTTTCGAGTTTCCGGCTCTTTCCGTCATTGAAGTAGCCTTTCGTCGCCCTACCAAAAAGTCACTATCAAAGAGCTCGCCCTACTGAAGTACCAAAGCGGAGCCCGGTGACTAAGAAATCAATGGGTTTGCGCTTGAATTGAAGTGATGAGGTCGCAAAGAGGGAAGTAGGGCTCCTCTCCTTTTAGTCGAGCTCAATTACATCGATCCTATTGAAACTCCCTCTGTCTTTTCTCGCTTTGCTAATCT
Source organism: Erythroxylum kapplerianum (assembly GCA_025434765.2). NCBI lineage: Eukaryota > Viridiplantae > Streptophyta > Magnoliopsida > Malpighiales > Erythroxylaceae > Erythroxylum > Erythroxylum kapplerianum. Next base: position 44,786 of record JANSVI020001315.1, on the reverse strand, counting down.
TACCCTCTAACGCGGGCCGGGCGTCGGCGGGCGCGGGAGGAACTAAGAGAAGAGTGTTTTCTCTTAGGTCCTTCTTTTTTCAGTGCAACACAGGAAAGCGCCCTCTTTTTGTCATCCCTGCAGCTCTTTCCAGATTTTTTATTTTTCGCATGGCGTAGCTAGAACCTTCAAATCATGTTTGAGCCTATGTTTAAACCAAACCCCCCCTATTTGAATAAGGCTGGAAATCATGCCCTCCAAGTTCAGATAAGGGAATGCTTCCCCCAACCATTAAAGGAAAGGCTCGACGAAGGAGGCGGCGGGGGAAGGAAAAAGCTTTCGGAGATCGAGATTTGTTTTTCATCGAAAACGAAGAAGGCCGCGGATGGTCTACGGTGCGTGCTATCTGAAGGTACTTTTTCGACCGCGGTGGTATGATTGCCGGACCCTCTCCTCGTTCCGCCCGCCGGCCTATTGGAATAGCAGCCTTCGGGCTTTGCCTGCCCTTGATTTGATATTCTAATAAATCATTCCGGCTCGGCCCGGGAAAGCGCTGGCAACAACAGAAAGAAAGGGGTCCATGTAGCTGCTGCGCCCGCCCCCCTTCTTAGTCAATGGGGCAGCAGGTTCGGCATCTACTAGAAAAGAGAGAATCCACTTCAGATAACCACGCCTCCGCTAGGCAGCGTGTGGAATGGCCGAGAGCGGACCTTTTTGGATATATAATCCAAGTCGAGAGTGGAGTTACGGGAACAGCCGTCTGATGGAAAATGACTTTCACGTTCGGTTTAGAGAGCACTTTTTTCGTTGAAAATTCCTCGTTCCCTTTCGTGTTCATTCCCCAGCGGCGAATTCAAAACTTGTGGGGCCCTATTTATTCCATCTCTCGAGCCCCGAAGAAAACCCCCCTCCCCTTCGGACTCCATATCTTTTTTGACTCAATATATGTGGGCACCTGATATCTATGAGGGTTCACCCACCCCGGTTACAGCATTCCTTTCTATTGCGCCTAAAATTTCTATTTCTGCTAATATTTCACGTCTTTCTATTTATGGTTCCTATGGAGCTATATTGCAACAAATCTTCTTTTTCTGCAGCATTGCTTCTATGATCTTAGGAGCACTGGCCGCCATGGCTCAAACGAAAGTAAAAAGACCTCTAGCTCATAGTTCAATTGGACATGTAGGTTATATTTGTACTGGTTTTTCATGTGGAACCATAGAAGGAATTCAATCACTACTAATTGGTATCTTTATTTATGCATTAATGACGATAGATGCATTCGCCATAGTTTTAGCATTACGGCAAACCCGTGTCAAATATATAGCGGATTTGGGCGCTCTAGCCAAAACGAATCCTATTTTGGCTATTACCTTCTCCATTACTATGTTCTCATACGCAGGAATACCTCCGTTAGCCGGCTTTTGTAGCAAATTCTATTTGTTCTTCGCCGCTTTGGGTTGTGGGGCTTACTTCCTAGCCCCAGTGGGAGTAGTGACTAGCGTTATAGGTCGTTGGGCGGCCGGAAGGTTGCCACGAGTAAGTCAGTTTGGGGGACCGAAGGCGTGCACCGGACACGTAGCTTACCGAATCAGTTGCGACACGGAT
>JANSVI020001315.1:13003-32140 GCA_025434765.2 Erythroxylum kapplerianum | reverse complement strand
CGTAAGGCCGAAAGGCATGACTAGAATGGTAGGATCCATACCTTGTCACGCATGTCGTCTTCGGCTTGTCCCCCCTCCCCCTCGGCCTCGGGGAAGATGGGGTTGATTAGATTGAAGATTGTCAGTAAGGCAGCGGAATTCTTTTTTTATATGTATTCTTTTTTTTCTATTTGCTTTGCCAGGTGCTTAAACCTGAGTCTAGCACGTACAGGTAGGTATGTTCTACTACTAAAAGACAGAACCGGTTAAATCAATAGGTCGTTCCTCTCAATTACATATGCATAAGAGGATGTTGACGTACCATCAGGGCGGTATGTGCGATAAAAGACGGATTAGTCCGTAATTAGTGTTACTGTTGTAGGGTTAGTAGCCTTGAGTCTACTCATGTTCAATGGTATTGACTTTCTAACCTCTGCAAAGGTAATTGAGCTCTCGTTCTCGTATCTCCGAAAGATCACTACCCGCCTGGGGCTGGCGGAAGTCCCCGCGGGTAGTGGGGTCGGAGAATCTTTCTGACTGGGATGGATGCTTTCACTCAATGGGCAAGGAGCTTCATGTCACCTCCACGCTGATTCAGAAGGTGTTCGGTCTACCGAACCCGCCAGCCATATCTATTCCTCGATTCTTTTGATTGAAGGTACAAGCGAGATAGGAAGGACAGGGCCAGGCCGGGAACAGCACCGCAGCGGGAACTCCCCCGAAGGAAATGTGGGTTCGTTCCTGAACCAAGGAGGCATTCGTCAGCGTAGGAAGGCCGACTACGCTCTGTTTGTCAAGAAAAGGTAAGGAACAAAGGTCGTTTCATCGATTCTTCAACATTATCAATAAATAGATCGACCCATAGGATAAAGGGGATAGAAGAGACACAGGAATGGAATCTTGGATTCAACTAATTTCTGACAATGAATGGCTGTCCGCTGCCGAATGATTGATCGTGTTGCCATAAGCATCGAAATCAATGGAATAGTCTTTTGGAGGGGTAGGAAAGGTAATCTGCTGAGATGGGGATCACTTCAGGCTTTTCACGAAAGTACGAGATGCGCCCGAACTCGAGAACCTTCGCTGAGCGCAGCAAGGCCTCGTTGGTCATTCCTTGGTCGTAACTTCAGTGTGACTCGTGAGGGGGTTATAAGAAACGCGAAATCAGATTCTATATAGTGATCATTCTAGCGCTTCCCTCTGAAAAAAAAAAGAAAAAGAGAGCAGGGTTTTTTCCTTCAACAATCATACCTCGGTCACTTCCCCCCTCGAGAGCTAACAACAGCGGATAAGAGAACTGCTTCTGAAATCAGACTTGTTCGCAGCTAATAGTTCTGTCCTACTTTGATTTTTTATGATTGATCCGAATATCGTTCACTCTGTGAGATAATGGATCTAACGTTAGGGTTTAGTGACTCCATCTCTCTTGCCGGCTTAGCCGAACTACTTGAACCCGAGTCATTTGCTTCCTTAAGCCATGTCCATACTAAAAGAGCTAAATCGGATGGTGACTAGATTCATTCCGTAGCACGGGATTCTGTAACAGCAAAAAAAAGAAGACCCCTACTACCGGATCAACAGGAACATTTTTTTCTGAGAAAGAAAGATTTTCTCTCCCTAAAGTATCATCTTCTAAAGTCTATTGTTTCTGATCGTGACATCCAATTTATGAGTCACTTCTGGAGAACTTTATGGAGGAAGCTGGGAACCCAATTGAAGTACTTTACAACCTGTCATTCACAAACTGATGGTCAAACAGAGGTGACCAACCGCACTTTAGGCAATCTGTTGCGTTGTCTTGCTGGAGAAAATGTTGCTACTTGGGATCGAACACTGCCACAACCAGAATTTGCTTACAACAGCACCGTTACAGGGAAAGTACCATTTGAGCTAGCCTATGGGGGAGTTTCCAATCATATTTTGGACTTGGTTCCTTTACCAACTACAATGCCGGTTAGTGATGATGCTGAAGCAACCATTGATCGTATTCGTCAATTGCATGAAGAGGTAAGAAAGACTATTAAAGCAAGCAAAGCCGTCCAGCCGTACGTTTTCCCTTTCATTTCGAATTCATTCTTGAATTCAAAAAACCCTAAGTAGGAATTGAACCTACGACCAGTCAGTTAAGCGACGACCGTTCTACCGCTGAGCTATTAGGGTGTGGCTTAAGGCATTGGCTTGCTAATCAACGATAAATCTTCTAGTACCACGGGCTGAACCCCGCGGGAACTAAATATAACCATGGAGATTTTGGTATCAGACGAAACAAAAAACACTGAATTGATAAAATCAGTCCGAAACTACCGAATGGGTAACAAACTTAGGGACTACCAAACGAACTAAACAATGAATACTATTCCTTTTCGACAACTTGAATTAAACCATCTCTACTAATAAAGATTAAACCTCCATAACAAGGCGAAGGGGCGTTCCCCGGTACAATAGAAACTATTTCTCCAGCCAGATCCAACTCAAACAAGCAACTAACAATATCTTCTTCGAAAGACACGTTCTCGCTTTCGAGACTCATCAATGGAAAAGACACGAAACCTTCATGAATGTAGCGAGAATAAGAAAGACCGGGGTATGCGGTTAGAAATTCCCGGTCGAAATCGGCTAACATAAAATTGAGTAAGACCATTGTGATAAGCCCAGCGGGTGGTATCCCAGCCCCAGTAGACCAATCCTTTCCTTTTTTATCCAAAATAGGTATTGCTAAAAACGATGAAACCAAGTCAAAAACGTACCTATCCCTCACCAAGGATTCCAGCTTTCGCAAAAGACTGGTACGGGACATTTTTTTTAAGGAGTCAGGCAGATCCAATTTGAAAAGCTTGATTCCCCTGCCCCCTCCAACTAATCGGCCATAGAACACCCGGCGATCCGCTCGAAACCCAAACGACTGCTCTAGAAAGACAGAAGAATGCGCAAAATGAACGCTTAACATACGCGCGAGAGCGATTAAAACGAGATCGTCCCGGGCGAACAGCAAAATCCAAATCCGGTAAGTCGGGCAGACAAAAGCTGTGAGAAAAAACCTCTTGGGGGTGGTCTTTTGGAAAAACCTCAAGCTTTAGCGGTGACAAAGCAAACACCTCTTCTAACAAATGCTTTTGGATTGATTTTACCCTTCCCGGTCTCAACGAAGGAAAAAAAAAAAATTAAACAATTCTATATATACAAAAGCTATTTCTATATAAAAGAAAGTTGTTGTTTCGAACATAAAGAGGAAGCTTTCATACCCTGATTTCGTCTTTGACTTGTTTTTTTTCTTTTCAAACTTTAGGACGGTAGTCAAGTCAAGCCAAGCTAAAAGTAGTGAAAGTGTTGACACCATAAACTGTTTTTATTAAGAGTCAATGAGGATTGTGCCACGTGTTGTCCCAGGTGTACGGGTTAAAGGGATGCGACGTCGTTCTGGCTACAATTCCACGATGTATGAAATTCCTTCATCGTCTCAAGTAGGGGATTAGGACCTCGAAGCCACTGGAAATACCCAGAGGTCTGTCTTCGAATCAGGAAGTACCAGCAGATAATGAAGTAGGTCTGGTCACTCGAGCAGAATTGTTGGCCATGTTAGATAGAAATCACCAGGCCGTAAATGAGTACTTCGATAAACAGATTCAAGAAATGACGACCGATAGATATAAACGAGAAACTGAACGAATATAGGAGTCATGGAGGCGTGACTGTGAAACCATACTTTGGTACAGTTAACAAGGTTGGTACCTATGTTAGCGAAAGGACACATCGAGAGGCTGATAGAGTTATCTTAGATATAAACCAGTCCTTGTCAGCTACAGTGGCACCGATGGCCAAACAAGTGGCCAGAGAAGTCATAGTCACCCAGGAGCCCATAGTTTCTAAGCACAATGAGACTAACCAAGCCTTGGTTGGCGAGATCCAAAGAGTAGCCTCGAATGCAGGCCAGAGATCTGACTTAGAAAGGAATCGAATGACCCTTAGCACTAGGGCACCCCCACAGGACCCTAGGTACCTCTAGCTAATAAATTCCCAAGCCTTAGGGAGAACCCTTTATTCGAAGTCCCTAACCAGAGGGGTAACCCTTTGTTTGAACAAGGGGGGCAGGGTGTCCCATTAGGATATCCAACACAAGTACAGAATAGTGGTTCTCCTCAAACGAATAACTTGAGTCTACCTTCGCCAGAGTAACCCAGTGATTGGACAGAATGCCCAAGTCCCTAAAAATCCTAAAATAGATGCTTCGAATGGCCAAGTGACAGGCCAAAAAAGTCAGGCACAGCACCTCAACGCTTTTAGTAGCGTGGGGAGAGCGGCCGAGCATCAGTTGAAGCAATTGACTAAGTCGCATATATAGATCACGATCGAGCAACTAAACGTGATCGTGGTCAAGCTCGTTCGGCTGAGATCTTTCCTCAATAGGAAAAGGTCGGTCTTGACTTGATGCCGTCCCCAATTCCTATTCTTTTTCAGGAAGTGGACTAAACTCATCTTGAAGTAGTTCTCCTCCCCGGTTAGTTCTATAGGAGTCAGAGCGTAGAAGAATCAACTAAGTCAACAGATTGCGAAGACTAGCCATCCTTCTGATCTTCCTATTCGGGTCTAGCCTCAAAGCTTCCTTTCTCTTTTCCCGTTACACGGGCACCTCTTTCATTCCTTTGTGTATCGATCAAAGAGTATATGCTTCACACACCTCATTTAGAAAGAGTTAACGAACAGAACAGTTCATGGGAGACAGAACAGAAAAGAGAAAGGCTTCCTAGTTCTGTGATAAATGACGGAACGGACAGACAGACATCAAAGGAGCTGTGCCAAGTCCGGAAGCACGGCACAAGATAGTGAACAAGTCCTAGGCTTTTGACATCTCAGCCCACTGATCAGAATGGAGCTGGTTCATCTGATTTGTTGAAAGGAAGATTTCCATTTTTCTACGTATTTGATTCAAGTAGGAATTAAATAACAATGACCTCTCGGCTACCGTACCGATCGGGATTGAGCTTCCTCAGATGGAGCTGAAGAGATAAATTCCAGTCAGGGAAAAATTTGTGATCGATCCCGTGCAGAAGAATAAAGAAAAGAACCAACGAGACCCGTGCTGAAAAGGCATAACGGAAACCAGTCCCGCGATCTTTCTCTTTCAAGTTAGCAGATCGGCTCTCCTCAGTGAATTGTAGCCAAATCGATTCTATCTTTGTAGAGCCACTTTTTTTGTATTTGAGATGGACCAGAAAGGTGCCTGCGGGCCTCACACAAGTCTATCCTCGATCAGCTACCTCTTAGCAACGAGATGTGTGATTGGCTTGGCTATGGTTCTGCCTTTCCTTTAATTAGGTTAGAATTGAGACCCTCGGGGTCCTTCCCTTACTTGAGAACAGCAGGGGCGGTCTTTACAATTCTTTCATAACATCTGTTATAAATCAGTCTAAGTTTTATATGGTATGGGATAATAAACAAAATGTTTTTGTCCTTTCTAGGACCTTCATCTAATCATTTCGAATCTTTGATTGAACTGTCCAAATCCGCCACTCACTCCTTGGTTGGTCTTCCATTCTCTTCCCCGAGTTCTATTAATTAGGAATCGTCCTTGATTATCTTTAAGGCTATTCCTTCCCCTCCACATTGCACAGACGAGTTGGCTAGACTCTTCCGAAATTGCGTATAGAAAGAAAAAGAGATTTGTCTTGCTTCTTCACAGGATAGAAAAATGAAAGTGAAAAGGCAAGATCTTAGGAAAAGTCTTTCGACAGAGAAAGTACGATCTGTTCATTAATAGTAGCGGCGTTCCCCCTTGACCTGGCCGGGCTTTAGCGCCCTTCTTTCTTTGTTTGTGTCTCTTTCTTTCTCCCATACTTTCCGTTGGTCAACAACCAACAAAAGCTCTCTATACTTCTTCAATAAAAGTACAGGAAGGACTCTCTTTCTGTCTGGAATCATTCTTTCAAAATCAATCATGCCTCAACTGGATAAATTCACTTATTTTACACAATTCTTCTGGTCATGCCTTTTCCTCTTTACTTTCTATATTCCAATATGCAATGATGGAGATGGAGTAATTGGGATCAGCAGAATTCTAAAACTACGGAATCAACTGCTTTCACACCGGGGGAACAAGATCCGGAACAAGGACCCCAAGAGTTTGGAAGATATCTTGAGAAAAGGTTTTAGCACCGGTGTATCCTATATGTACTCTAGTTTATTCGAAGTATCCCAATGGTGTAAGGCTGTCGACTTATTGGGAAAAAGGAGGAAAATAACTTGGATCTCTTCTTTCGGAGAAATAAGTGGCTCACGAGGAATGGAAAGAAACATTCTCTATCTGATCTCGAAGTCCTCATATAGCACTTCTTATAATCCTGGATGGGGGATCCCTTGTAGGAATGACATAATGCTAATCCATGTTCCACACGGCCAAGGAAGCATCGTTTTTTAATCGAAGAACAGGAAATAAGACAAACGCCAAAGAAATGGAATTTTTTACAATATAAATCTAAGAACTCCCAATATCAAAAAATGACTTGTGGCGGAACACTAACCCAATTTCAAACGCCGATAGAAGCGTAAAAAACGACTTCTTTTTTTTTTTTCCATAAAACAGTGAAAAAGCGGGCAGAGACGCATTGATCTTATTTATGTCTCTTATGCTTGAACAAGACCAACTAATGATGCTGGGTCTATGTGTCATTTGTGTAATTTCAACCAGTATTACTGTATTCTGCCGTAGGAGTTCACTCAGGAAAAGGGGAAGGGAAGAGGGCCCTTCACTGGATCGCATCTATTTACAGGATCAGCTGCAAGATCTTACGGTCTTAGGGCACCCCTCAGAATCCAATGATTCTGGAATCGTTCCAGAATGCAGTCTTTTCTTTATTTTAGTATGGCCTATGCGTAGTCTTGCAACGGGGATCCCTTAGGCTTTCGGATGATTTCCTCAGAAAGAGTCTGCGTCAAGCCGTACTGCTTCATTCCGTAAAGCTGTACTGAGCTTCCTACGAGGAAATCGAAGATGGTCCTCATCGAGAAATCAATGCGCCGAATCGTGCAAAGATGTTATTAGCTTATTAAAAAGATAGATCATTTTCCCACGCAGTTCGTCGGTTAAACCAACGATTCTCTTCTCAAAGTCAAAGTAATAGAGAGATCTTTTTCTAGTTAGACTGATATCAATGCAATGAAAGAACCACCCCTTCCTGTTTGTTTGTCCTGTCAGATAGAAATCAAATGTGACCCCAAAGAGCCCTTCTTTACCACTTTAGGGGGTGTGGGTGAAGGGGGGGTTTACATACAACCGAGGCAAAAAAAGTGGTTTATGATTGAATCTCAGAGGCATTTTTTTCATTTGGTAGATCCAAGTCCATGGCCTATTTCGGGTTCACTCGGAGCTTTGGCAACCACCGTAGGAGGTGTGATGTACATGCACTCATTTCAAGGGGGTGCAACACTTCTCAGTTTGGGCCTCATATTTATCCTATATACCATGTTTGTATGGTGGCGCGATGTTCTACGTGAGTCCACGTTGGAAGGACATCATACCAAAGTCGTACAATTAGGACTTCGATATGGTTTTATTCCGTTCATCGTATCGGAGGTTATGTTCCTTTTTGCTTTTTTTTGGGCTTCTTTTCATTCGTCTTTGGCACCTACGGTAGAGATCGGAGGTATTTGGCCCCCAAAAGGGATTGGGGTTTTAGATCCTTGGGAAATCCCTTTTCTTAATACCCCTATTCTCCTTTCATCCGGAGCTGCCGTAACTTGGGCTCATCATGCTATACTCGCGGGGAAGGAAAAACGAGCAGTTTATGCTTTAGTAGCTACCGTTTCACTGGCTCTAGTATTCACTGGCTTTCAAGGAATGGAATATTTTCAAGCACCCTTCACTATTTCGGATAGTATTTATGGTTCTACCTTTTTCTTAGCAACTGGCTTTCATGGTTTTCATGTAATTATAGGTACTCTTTTCTTGATCATATGTGGTATTCGACAATATCTCGGTCATCTGACCAAGGAGCATCACGTTGGCTTTGAAGCAGCTGCATGGTACTGGCATTTTGTAGACGTGGTTCGGTTATTCCTATTTGTTTCTATCTATTGGTGGGGGGGTATATGAAGGAACGAAACAGTGGATTGAGGAATGAAAGCTCGAAGACAAAGAGAATCGGGCTTTTCCAAAGAATTACTGCAGCTTTGCTGCTCCCTTTGATTATCATATACAAAAAAGTCTCTTCCACTTTCCTACCAAATCTCTCTTTATTCTGGCATATAAATTCAGGGATCGAAGAGATTATGGCAGATTATGTTCACCAAGAAATGACCCGAAATTGGATCTTGGTCTATTTGAGATTGTTCCTTTTAATCGTAATCAAAGATGTTTTCTTGTCTCTCGTTTCTTTTCTGAACAAATCGAAGAACCTAATGGTAATGGATCGAATACATCAAAAAAATCCTTTCTTATGGGATCGCTATGATCGTTACTGTATCCGTATCGAAGAGATGCGATAAAGTCTTCCTTATCAGAGGCTATTAAGGGCTGTTCGGAACTATGATCTATTCCTCTAATTTCAATGTCAATATATGAATTGGTTCATTTTTCGTTATTTCCGAGTCTTTTCGTTGCATTCACTTATAACAAGAAAGAACCACCGGCGTTTGGTGCAGCACCTGCATTTTGGTGTATTCTTCTTTCTTTCCTTGGTCTTTCGTTCTGTCATATTAGTAATAACTTATCCAATTACAACGTATTAACCGCTAATGCACCTTTCTTTTATCAAATCTCAGGAACATGGTCTAATCATGAGGGTAGTATTTTATCGTGGTGTCGGATCTCAAGTTTTTATGGATTCCTTCGTTGTTACCGGGGTCGCCCGCAAAGCCATAATGTCTCAAAACTAGGAGGCCATAGAGAAAGTTTTTTTTTTTATTCCTTTGTCTCAAACTTCGTGAAGAACTCCATTCTATCTCCCCTTCGTTACGACCAAAAAAGTGGGGTTCAGTTGTACACTCCCTTCGTTCTACGACCCCTTGTTGATTCTGAACTTCGTTCGCGAAGGAACCGGACTTTTGATGGGCCAGCCCTTTTTTATGCGCCGCTTTACCCTGAAAGGAAAATGAGCTTTGCTTCTCTGGGCGCTAGGCGCTCCCGTGGTTCGCGAGAAAGGACTCATCCTTTGTTGCATCTGGTACGAGATGATAAAGAGAGAGCTTCGTCTATCGATGAAAAGCGGATTGACGGAGCTCTTGACATTGCTTTGTTTTTCTCTCTTTTCTTATCAGCGAGTTCTGATCCTTTTGTTCCAAATTTCTTCGTTCGTACCGAACCGCTTGCAGAATCAAATCCTGTTCCACAAGATCCTATATCAGCTATACATCCTCCTTGCATTTATGCCGGAGACGTCGCCAGTGCTATGGGCTTTGGCTTATGTAGATCAAAAATGATTCATGGGATTGTGGCGCTCTACTCGCCGCCAATGCGGAAGGATTCCGCCGAAAAGAATGGAACGCTGCTTTGCTCTGCTGGATGCGTCGAATCCCGTATAACAAGCGAGCTTTTTACCCTCAAATTCAAACATGTGGGCGCAAAATGCTATCCTGCTCTTCTGTTACGTAGCACTAGAAGCCCGCTCATGCTGCTTCGGTGGCGCTTTTTCGCCTTCTCTTCGCTCTGGACAGGAGTGCTAGTGGACACGGGGAGGGAGCAAGCGAAGCGTGTTGTTCGTAATGGAAAGAAAGATATCACTACTTCGCCTCTTTGTTGGACCGCCGGCGCGAACACAGTGGTCTCTGACCAAGACCAGGAACCAATTCGAATTTGGATCTTGACATGTTGGTGGTTTTTAACCGTAGGCATCTTGCCAGGAAGTTGGTGGGCTCATCATGAATTAGGTCGGGGTGGCTGGTGGTTTCGGGATCCCGTAGAAAATGCTTCTTTTATGCCTCGGGTATTAGCCACAGCTCGTATTCATTCAGTAATTCTACCCCTTCTGAATTCTTGGACCTCGTTTCTTAATATTGTAACTTTTCCATGCTGTGTCTCAGGAACCTTTTCAATACGGTCCGGATTTCTAGCTTCCGTTCATAGTTTTGCTACAGATGATACACGAGGAATCTTTTTATGGCGGTTCTTCCTTCTAATGACCGGCATATCTATGATTCTTTTCTCCCAGATGAAGCAGCAAGAATCGGTCCGTAGAACCTATAAAAAAGAAATGGTTGTGGCGCGAAGTACTCTTGTGCACCTACGTCATTCGGCTCGCGCGCAACCCCGCCCCGTTATGTTATGGAAGAATTGAATTTCTTACTGGGCTGGTTATTCAGAGCCAGAAATTGGCTGTTCGTCCCGCGACTAGAATCAGATCGCTTCGGGGGTCACTACGGCGTGGCTGAATGTAGAATAGTCCGCCTCTATAGCGTTTGATCAGTAGATTATTTATCACTTCGGAAGATGGTCAAGGTAGCTTGCTTTCAAGCCACTGCACTAGATGCGCATGTAGTCATAGTAGTCGGCTCAGAATGCCTCTGTTCTATACTAAAAGACTACTTCGGATGAATGGGGAATGCGCCCTGTGGGAGCGTTATTTGGAAAGGTTGTTCCGTCAGCTGATTCACCTTATAATGCATTTTTGAATTGGATCCAAGAATATCATATAGGATCATCGATCTGTTCTGCCAATCAATCCAATAGACGCTGGCTGATTTACATAGTCAAAGCACTTTCGGACGTCAGCATGTACTAATCGCTCTACCCTTGGACATCGAGGGAAAAATCATGAGTCTATTTCCTGCAACGGAAGCCGTAAGATAAAGGTAGAAGGATAGAAGGAAAAGTCTGCTCCAGGGCCGGGTGGGTTCTCTGCGGCTTTTTTCTGTGGAAGAACACCATACTTTCTATCAAATATGGAATGGCAGCAAGCTCGGAATTGGATAGAAAGCAAAGCACAATAGGCCTTTCTATATGGATTGCCTCAAGTATTGTTTCTTTCTTGCTCCTGCCTTACCCAGGAAAATCAACCTTCTCTCTTCACTGAACTGTTTTTTCAACAGAAGTTGTTATAACAGTTATATGAGGCGAGCAGTGAAGCTATCATTACAATAGGTTTCTTTAATGCACGTACTTTTAATAAGACAGAATATTGCAACCTCAACGCAAAGAGAGACCGGCGATTGGGACATACACATTTTAGGAGGAAGCTAACCCTAATAATGTTTCTTTACCCTACAATATATGGGATAGACTTTTTTCAATTCTTTGATTCGAGTTTGAAAAAGAGACTAGGCTCTTAGCCTTTAGGAATCCATGCCTTAAAAGAGCTCTAGCAGGCCTCTCTGTAGGCATTAAAGGAAAAATTCTTGCTTAGCACAGGACTAACGTAGACTGAAGCCCAAGCCAATTCTTATACTACTTTACCTCTTCCCCCCTCTCTTCTTGTACGGATGTATTATCATAGCCTTTAAGGGTTTAGTCCTTTACATGCGAGCTTAGGTTCACACACTTTTTTTTTTTTTCTTTTTTAAGAAATTACAAAGCAAGCTTCAAAAGTGGGTACTAATAGCCTCTAGAGTTTAGAGGGAGCTCACTGCCGAGCGCCTCACTTCGCCAAGAAAAGCACTTCTTACTGGGTGAAGGGCAGGGCCTACGCTCGCTTGTTCCTGCGCGCGAATATCCGGCTTTTTGGTCAGCGGCTATCTGGACCACCATACCTTCTCTATTGCAAGCTACCTAGCAAGCAACCTCTCTTATCAAGAGTAGGTATTGAGGCTTTGGCGACGAAGAAAACTGAGAACTTTTTAGACTAGGCCTTAACGACCAATGGCTAACTTAGATAAAGAGTCCACACTTCGGGCATCCGGTACAGCAGAATGGTAAACTGCTGCAAAGCACACAAAACCAAGCGCCGCACTAAAGCAGCAAAGTAAACTGCACACGTAACCAGCCGACCTACCACTTAGACCTAGTAGTCCGGAAGAGAGCATCACTCCTATTCGGGAGTGGGACCGTTGAGGGCCCTTATGTAGCTATGGGTTCGGAGCAGGAAGCAGGGCACCTTTTTTGGGGTGATAGGACCTCTGAACACGCTCTTTCGACTAGCAACTAGTTCTTGTCTTTTAGGAGGAGCGGGAAGCTTTTTAAGGAAATGAAAGGAAAGACAATTGTCCCATCAACATGTCCAGTCCAGCTTGTCTTCCAGGTTCCTATTCATAATGACTACTACAAGAGTACAACTATAAAGGAGAGCTTTGTAAAAGCGAACTAAAGCCCTATCTATCACATCTCCCACACATGAGGGTTTCCCGAAAGATCTAGTGATTGCTGCAGAACCCTCTAGTAAGAAAGAGGCTAACTCGATAGCTCAACGCGTTTCATTCTTGGTACGAGCATGAAAACACAGGATTAGCAGCCTAATATGTCTCACTTCCATTTTTCTGTGAAAGAATCCAGTCTCAAAGCTAACAGCGGATTCGCCACCATTGGTTCGTTGGACCGTGTGCTATTATTCATCAAAGGATTATCTCTTCCGGGTATCAAAAGAGCTATCTCATTAAGATGTAGTAGCTTGATTCGTTCCAAATCACCGACAGGCAAGACTTTCTATAAAGCATAGACTGGCTGCTTTGTCTAAAGAAGAGACAGGCCTACTATCTAAGACTGGCATGAAACTATTCTATCTTTTTTTTTTTTATCCTGAAACAGTTATGTTAGGGCACTCCTTCGAGGAACATATAGATTGTCATCTCCTGGTACGCAGTCCCAGAGACTTCGTAGCCTGGAGTTATAGTACCAATTCCTATTGATCCAATTTCATTTCTAGTCTTTTGCCCTTCAATTGAGAATGCCGGAGAGCTATGAGTAAAGGAAGCAATCTCTCATAGGCCAAAGAGAGCAGGAGTAGATAGCTTCGATGCATTTCCAGTCTTAAGGCAAAGCCCATCAAATAACTTCTGGCTACCTGTGGTAAACATATCCCGTTCCAATTTCTTTCGATGTTGTGCCATTTCTGGGGTAAGGCTAATAAATCTAGTAGCAGTCTCCTTTATAGTTACAGGCTAGTCGTAAGCCCTGCCAGTTCTATCTTCGGGGTAAGCGCATCCAGTGGAATAAAAACCTTGGAGCAACCATTTCCCTTCTCCTGGTCACTTTGAGCTAACTGAAACGCTATTAGAGTTTCACCGTACTCGTATGCTTAAGACAAGTGGATGGAGGGTTTTCCAGTTGAAGGAGATCCGTCCGAACTCCGAACGAAGAATATCATAGGTAGCGCACTGAATCCATATGTGAGTTTCCTGCAATGGAGTTTGAGTTATCTTTGGGTCCAGGCTACTTAGTTCTCTTAAAGCCAGGTCCCTTTGCAGCCGATCCAGCCATTGAGAGTTTTGTTACATCCCCTTTTCCAGCCGTTGAAAGAAGGGTTAGATCCCATCCTTCTGCTTTTGAGCGATAAAGAGTTCCTTGCGAGCCAGCAGTGGGATTGATTATTTTATGCCAGAAAATGTGAGTTCGCAGTTATGCATTTCGAGTTTGATTTCCATCTCTACCATATCTCCTTCCTTAAATGGGTATGGTCCCAGGGTTCGCTTACAGAGAGTGCTGTGAGTCAGTCTGAGATTCTCTTTCTCTTATTCTAGGAGGACCATTTGAATAGGCGCTTTCCCCGTACGCAATAACTATAACTATCGGTACTCCAGTGGTCAATATGTCTAGTGCCAGTTCTATTCCACTCGATCCATTTTGAGTTTGCTTCTAGGCATATATATCCCGTGACCTTGGATGGGGTTCCAAAGGATTCAGTTGTTTTTTTCTGTAGTTTTCTTGGTTCTATCTCACCTGCGCTTTTCTTTCTATTCCTTGGAGCTTGTTCCAATTCTTGATTTTCCAAGGGCGGCGGGCTATAGTTAGGCATATGCCCAAGTAGGGCAGGGATGGAGGAGAAAGAGACTTGACTCGCCCTTCACCCCTCAACCATTCAAAAGAAGCAATAGCAAAGAAAGCAGCAAGAGTGGAGAGAACAAGCTCTTCGGCAACAGCAACTCGAGAAAGCAATTCAGTTTGTGAGGAACCGGCCACTTATTTATATACGTCGCCCTTTGACGATCTGTCTGTCTGTTCAGGCAGGTGCCACGGAAGTGAGTACGGAATCAGAGAAGGGAAAAGGGGGACTGCAACGTCAAAGACTTAGGGACTAAAGGAAATGAGTTCCGAGACTCATCTAAGTTCCCATTGGCCGTTTGAAGCCACGGGATGGGTAAAGTCAGAATAGAAGCTACAAGCAACTGTCCCAATAGGCGCAATGAGTGTTTACACTCGACAATAGGTCTCACTGAACTGGGTCAAAGAACTACCTTCCTGGAGCTACCTCCTTACTTAGATCGTTCGTTCCCCAATTCAAACTCGGATCAGTTGGCAAGTGGATTCCGTGCCCGGGTACGAAACTAGTTGCTATGATTCGATCTCGAAAGAGCGAAATCTAGCCTTTTGGCTTTCTCCTTTTTGGGTCTGGGCTAATTCTTGAAAGCAGCAACTCCTACACCTACCGCTATTTTAACAGAACAACTATCGATTCTCACCCCGAGCTGCCCTGAGAGAAGACGAGAAATTAGGTAACGTAGCAACTAAGACTTCTCCAGGCTTTCTAGCCGATGCAATTGGATTAAAAACCTCGGCAAAGAAGCATATAACTAGCGTTTAGAAAGTGCTTCGAAAGGCTTCATCGATCGAGACTCAAA
This sequence comes from Erythroxylum kapplerianum, assembly GCA_025434765.2. Classification (NCBI taxonomy): domain Eukaryota; kingdom Viridiplantae; phylum Streptophyta; class Magnoliopsida; order Malpighiales; family Erythroxylaceae; genus Erythroxylum; species Erythroxylum kapplerianum. The sequence continues at coordinate 17,467 of JANSVI020001315.1, read as the reverse complement.
CGATCACATCTATATTGGGGGTAGCTGTGCAACTTGTTGGGAGCAAGCAACCTTTCGCGCAGCTCACACACCACTCCGCTCAAATACACTATCATCATACGAACGCCCGCAAGAGGGCTGCTGGAAAAGAGCAGTTTGAAGCAAGTCAAAGAAGACCATAATAATGGTCAAAATGGAATCACTTTTTGTTTTGCTATTCTATCCAAGACTCTCTCAGTCATAAGTCTAAGTTAAGTGGAATTTATCAATTCCTTTTCAGTTGTATCTGTTGCAAATTCGAATTTGAGTAACAAATTCTCTTTATTCCCAATTTCCCATACTTCATGGTGCCGAGTTCCTCCTCTCTCCGTTGTAAATCTAAGCTGCTTGAGCAATTCAAACCCTGGGACCCCAAGTTGCTTGCTCCAAGAGTACTGAGAAGAAATGGCTTTTCAGCTGATATATTTGAAGGTCCAGCAGAAGAATCTCCAACCAAAATTTCCCGAAACTTATCAGGGTTCCAAGATGGAAATGGTCCAAAATGTTCATACTGCAAATCAAGTTTATCTGGTGGATCAAAGTGAGGTAGGCTCGAAGATGGGTCACCAAAGCCCAATTTCATATCAGTTAGATGCGGCTGCAATTTAGGTGATGCAACAAGTCTACTTCCATGCAATGCCCGTGACATCATTCCCTCAGGAATATTTGGGAACAAGGATGCTTTAGAAGTTTTTCCTGGCTTCACCGGCTTTGGCAATGAGAAACTTGGGCCATCCAAGATCTTGAGTTGTTCCTCTTCCCACCTAGCTGCCAAATCCTCCACGGTTTTATACTTTGAGAATTTTAACCTGGGATCTCTGAGCATGGCATCCCAACTACCGCGACCATGTCTACGGACACCAATCCAAAGAAAATCAAGTTCATCTTCAGACCAGCCATCCATTTTTGTTTTCTTTCTATGCAAGTGACTTGAGCCAGATCCTGTCCTCATCATTATGTTCTCTAACACCTTCCTGTGGTTTTCAGGAAATGATGGAAAAGTGGATGGCATATGACCCAACCCCAAGGTTGGTGTTACCTCTCTTTCCAACATATTATATTTTGTCATATCTTGAGCAGAAAATTTCAAGTTGGGTAACAGTGGCATTGCTGGAAGGTCCCGAATGGCATCGTTTGCAGCTTCTGTTCTGCTTCCCAGAGATAAGCTAGGTAGAAAATCATGTTGTGAAGTAGGCATGCTATCAATGGGAACTGAGAATCTAGGCAGCATCTTTTCTTCAAAGGGCAGACTTGGCAGTAACATCTTTTCCTGGAAATCAGCTAAAGAAGAACTGGAACCTTCCAAACGGTCAGAACACTTCCTCTGTTGAGCTAATGGAGGACACTGCATCATTTAATACAAAAAGGAGAGGAAACATATAAATGAACAAAAGACATCAAGCATGAAATCAAAAGGATATACATGCAAGGCAAAAATATTCTGTTTAGAGCACCGGCAGTGTCCATCTGAGTATTTGTATATTGCAAAGGAAGAGGAATGTGAACATACTGGACTAAATGGAAGCAAAGCATCTGACAAGCTATTTTTAAGACGCTGCTGCAGGACTTCTATTGATGCATCTTGCAGTCTCTGTTTGTCCAGGTTAATTTCCTGTCGCCTTAAATCCATTGCAGTTGAAGTTCCAGGGCAAGGAGGTAAGCTAAATGGAAACTCCTGTCCCATTCCTGGTTTTATTTGTCTGCCACTAGGTCTTGCAAAATTTCTATGTGAATGCTGCAAGTGATTAGCATTAGGAGCACACAATCCCAGTACTGGTAAAAAATTGCTTGCAGGCAAGGAGTTTGTGTAGCCTGAACCCTGAGTTTGATGGCCAGGAAAGTTTATGTGGGGAGAAGGATGGCCAAGTGAATTTATGGCAAGATCCAAATGACTGTTTAATTTGTGCTTTGACAGGCGGCCCAGCCTTAAACTAGAGTCCGTCTTGCTCTTCGCATCAGATGCTTGAGTGAACTTGTTATCATCCAAGTAGATTACCAACGACTTCCTACTAATCTGCGCAGATGATTCCGTTGGTTGATCCCCATGTTTATCATCATCTGGAGAGCATTGAGGGAGGGTTTCAGATACAGGCAATTCCTCACCAGGATTACATTCCTCTACCAAATTCCGGTGTGCAAGACGTTCTTTTTGTCTGGCACGAAGCTTAGCACTGTCCAAAGAAAGTAAAATTTGATGCATCCAAGTAATAAATGTTAGAAATAACAAGTTTAAATACCCCTTCTAGCCAAGCATGTTGCAACTTCTTTCCTGCATGATTCAAGAAATCGAAGCCCCTACATTTTTTACTACATTTAGGCTTTTGTGAAGGTCTTAAACTACCAAAGTCTCAACCTCATAATAACTATTTACACTTAAGAAAAAAGGAATACATATTTCACAAATTCAATGTAGACAGACCTGACAAATTATTATTTCATGCTGTCAGATGACCTAATGGTTACAAAGAGAAAGAAAGAAGCTGAATCCATTGTCCTACTTTGCAACACTTCACCATTCATATCATCATAGAATTTTATACCCAAACAACCTTTGTCTTGTATTGATCACTGCATTTTAATGGTTATAGGTAATATATACTCCAAAAACTGCTTATGTGGCTTCTCAGAAGATTTATCACATTGTAAATTATTGGAAAAGAATGTAACTTACTATTTCGCTTTCAATGCTCGTCCAGCTGGAGTATATTCCCGCTCTGGCTCTGGTTCAGGTTCCTTGTCATCTTCACCACCACTCTGTCAGCAGATTATCAATTGAAAACCCATAAATGACATCAACCAAGCAGTTAAATGCTATAACTTTTAAGACATTAAGATAGGACTACTACAGTGTTATAAAGCTGCAAAGTAATATGTGAAGGATGCATATGAGAGGGAGAAAGTTGAAGTGGATAGTCTAATTGACTGGGCAAGGCAAAAATTGAAGTGATTAGAACCAAGTGAATAATGAAATACTTGTCATATTACCGTCAGTGCCACAAGAATATCGAATAAATATGCAGGCAGCAGAACTATAAATTCCATCTTCTCAATGAAGTAGAATCATAACATTCCCGTTGTAAGTTCATACAAGAAGGAAAGCGAGTAGCAACAGCTCAAAGTTTCATTGCCAAAAGTTTAACAGATAAGATAGATAGAGAGAGAAGTATGGATCTGACAAACCCAGACACATTCAAAGAGAATAAATCACAAGTTTTGTTCTGATACTTAACCCAAACTATGGAAGAGGTTTTCACGATAAAAGCAACCAAGTGAGAAGTAGAATGGAATCACGGAAGTGAATGATCCAAGATGTAATTTAAGTAAAGAAGGGAATACCCAACATGTGAGGTAATGAAAAATAATATCCAATAGCAATATAATTGATTAGAAGCAGACTCCACCCTAATCCGGGGACAAAAATCGCTCTTAGAAGATAGAAGTACCTCACTCAATGTTTCACTTGGGTAAGGTGTATATGCTTCTCTATACGAAACGGCTTTTCTCAGGCGCTTCCCCCGGCCAAGAGTAGCTTCCTCCTCATTTTGATATTTCTCCCACCTAAAGCCCGGAAGACCACGTAAGAAAAAATTTAAAATTACATTAGCATAAATCTAGGCAAAAGCAGAATCAGTTATTAATTAATTGCATATAGCAGCCAGTCTCATCCAACCAAAGTTTGAGACTTAAGGATACATGCAAAAACCTTTATGTTTAAAACAAGTGAAAAAAATACAATTTGGACTTCCTAAATTGCATCCTTGTTCCAACCTTAAACCCCGTGCAACTAATCTATAATGAAGGCCATCAAAGTCAAGAGTTGCAGCAAGAAATACATCACAAGCCAACCAAAATCATCTGTTGTTGCAGAAATGAGAAAAATAACATCTAAAATTCTTACTCGCAGCTTAAAGTATGGAATGGTTGAGACTAATTTCGAGAAAGTGTTACAATTGCTTACCGTACACGTAAAAGCCTGTCCCATTCATTTTCTTCATTACCACTGAGATCCTCCTTTCTTTCAGCATTTTGTCCAGAAATATCATCAGGCACAAGAGAAGGTGATTCACCTCCGCCATGCTCCTCCATTGTTTCATCATTCCACTCCAAAGGCTGCTGAAACAAAACAATAATTTATAACCAAAATTGGCAGCATACAAATCTTCATTTCTTTAGGTCTTAGATAAATCAGTAACTCAAAATACAACCCCAGGATACACATGAGAAAAACTGAATAGAAGGCTTGTACATGCAAGCAGCACAAAAAGAACAATGCAGCAGACATATGATGTGTAAACAATGACAGTTGTGTACCATAATCAGTAGCTAGATATGGATAAGGGGGCATGGAATACAATAATTGCTTAGTTCCAATGCAATGGCAAAAAGAGGTTTCTTACGATTAAATGAACAGAATAATATGGAAATCAATCGTATAGATTGAGATTA
>JANSVI020001301.1:61779-76495 GCA_025434765.2 Erythroxylum kapplerianum | reverse complement strand
TAGGATCGTACATGCCCCCTTTTTAAGGAAAATGAAAAATATGAGAGAAATGATAAGAAGGAGAAAAAGGAAAAAAGCAATAAGAAGGAACTTAAAGCTTTTACTTAGGATGACACAAGTTATTTTAAGAGTGAAAATTTGAAAAGAGATGTAGCTTATATGTGCTTCGTGGCTAAAAATGATGATGATGTACTCTCCAACACTAAATCTTATATAATAATGGTGATGTTAAATTGCCATATAATGAACTAGTTGAAAGCCCTGAAATTATGAACATAAAAAGGTAGAAGTTATCTTCTAAACTCAAATAGGTTCAACAGAATTTAGAAACATGCATGAGTGAAAATAAAAAAAATAAAGAGTGAATAGTATAACATTAAAACATCCAAAATTACATCCATTAATAATAATAATAATCAAAAAATTTTGAAGTATGAAAATAAAAAATTGAAAAAGGAGGTCAATACCCTCAAATACTCATTGCATAAATTTAAAAATTGAAGTGAGAAACTTGAAAGCATGTAACGAGCTTAAAAGAGTTCAAATAACCAGCATGAGATTGGATGTAACTATTGGAGTGTATCTAATATTAAAACTACACTTTTCATGGAAAAGCATTTATATAGTGAAGAATCATTACCCTAGGTACCAAATAAGCGTGGAGAATCTAAATAGAAGAATATGCATAAACCATATGCATATGCCACATCCACTAGGGTTTATTCTAAGAGCAAGCCTCATGCTTTCATGTATGAGTCATAATCTAGGCCCAGAAGTTAACACTCTTAAGAAAAGAATAGGCACAATTTTTATATAAAGACTTATGATAGCATTCAACCTCACTCATACTCTTTTAGGTCTCATACTAAGCATAATGTCATGACACATTTTTGCACTCGTTATAAGCATCAATATAATAAAAGAAGCATAACTCATATGTACAATTATGCTATGTCTCTTTGCTATCTAAAAAGAGCATTCAATATTTTTCATATCCAAAAGGAGATCCATACCAGTTATACATACATAGAAGAATAAGGCATGGATACATATACCAAAATCATAAGGTTTATTATCATAGCACCAACTCATATCATTCATATAGTATTTATGGACATGTTGAGAGATTTTACTTCCTAAATAAAGAATGGTAAGTAAAATCTTAAGGTTGTGGGTTGAAAATAAGAAGGATGATATTAATCAAGGACCCAAGTTTATTTGGTTGCCTAATATAAAATTGATGACTTTGTTTTAAAGAAAAGGAATAAAGGTACAGGAATAGTGAATGCTCAAGGAATATTTTTTCTTGGTTGTTCTCATAAAGCATATAGAATGTTTAATAGGAAGACTTCTGTTATTAAAGATTTTATATATGATGTCTTTAATCTAAACTCCTTGCCTTTAAGAAATTCTTGAAAATGTTATAGGAGGGTGTAAAGAAATTAACCCTCAAATATAAACATGTATAAACACTAAGACTTCTCAAAGAGCTAATTCTTAAACCAAAGGATATGAGAAGGATAAGATACTTCCAATGGATTGAAAATTCAAGAAGAACCATCATCTAAATCATATCATGGGTGGTGTTTAAAAAGGGGATTATTTAGTTTGTGTTTGATAAATTTGTCAAATCTTGTATTTATTTGTTAATGAGTCTAAATATTTAGTGATGATTATTAAGTTTGCATTATGAATAAGGAATTAAACATTTTTTTAAGGAAGTATAGAATAGAAATTAATACCTAGACTTAGAGATTATGCACACAAAGGGAATATTAAATTGAATTTATTGATACACTACACCAACTGAGCAATACTTCTATTAAACCAATGAATGAGGATAGATTTCGCACAATTAAAAGAAGATTAAGCTTTATTATAGGACTTTATATATGACAAGGATCACCTTATGTGATTGAACTCATTCTTGATTGATTATATGTTTTAATGCTTTGATTTTGAGTTTTGATACTTTTTCTTAGCTTTTCAAAATAAATTGGTCAACCTGTACCCAAGTATGGTCAATTAGTGCCTTGGAAAAAGGGGATAAATCGAAATATAGTTGCTATGCTAAAATTAGGCGCAAAGAACCAACCAGACTGACCTAGTGGATAAATCAAAAATATAGGATGGAAAGTTGGCCAAAATGAGCACTAAATATGGTTGAACATATACACAAACCAGTCAATCAATATAACTCTGTGGTCGTCCAATGTCTTATATGAATAAAATAAAAGGGTTTCACTAAGTTTGGAATAAGTTTGGCTGCTAGTACAGTTGATCACACACAAACACTAGTCATCGAGTAAAGCTATATGGTTAAACAATCCTTATACTTTAAGGCCCTTCCTCTCCTCCATTTTTACATTTTCCACTTTGTTTATTTATACCTCCTAAAACTATAGAAAATTCATCTCTTTTTTGAAAAAAAAATCATCCCCATTGCAACTAGCTACCATGATTCATACAAATTGTGTAGTTTTAATTTCATAAGTTAGATTGCATCAAAGAGAAAAAAAAATTAGGGTTTTAAATTTGGTTTTTATCAAAATTTTTCTTAATTTGGAGTTACCATTTCAAATTGATGCTTCCATAGTCAAATTTAAAAAAAGAGTCAAGGTTGTTTCCCTTTTAATTATATGTTTTGATTTTGTTAAATTTTGACATTTTGAGTTATTTTTCTATCATTATTCTTGAAATTTTGGGGCTTTCGAAATTATATTCTCTTTTATGAAATTAATGGTTAGATATTTCAATTATGATAATGTTTTCATAATTCTAGCATCTAATGTTGTCAAAACATGCTATTTTTTACTCCAATCGAACTTTTCAGTTTAGGCATAATACGAAAATTGGGAATCTTCAGTTGACTTGTGCTTGTACCAAATTGATTGTCTATAATCCAATTGAGGTTTTAATCAATGTATTTTTATCTAATTGTACTCAATTATTAGTGTTGAGTTTGAGTTTTGAATATGATTGACTATTGAAAGTTGGAAATTTTCTAAGTTCATACAATTCATCATATTATATTTGTCTTTGATAATTGATTTCTTTTGTAGGATTACAAAAAAGGAAAGAAAGGTTAGTGAGATTAGATTAAGGAGAAGTGATAACATTGGGGGGAAGTGAATTCGTATTCCTTATACTTTATGTGATATTTATGCTTCAATAAATTTATGATATGTTTAAGTTAACTTATTTAAATATATGAATATTTCTTTTACACTTGATATTAAATATTTCTTTTGTTCTTGTTATTAAATTACGTCTTATGCGTTAATTAATAAGAAGCTAAACACTATATTTATTATGTGTTTAATTTTGTTATTACTCTTTAATATTACAAAGATTTTGTCATCATCAAAAAAAAGAGATTGTTTAACTAAAGGAGGTTTGAAACAATGTTTTAGTGATAACAAAACATAAGTACTTCCAATGAGTTTATTATTTTAGTGATGAGTAGTAGAAAAATAAGGTGCATTCATAACTCAAGAATATAGTTAATGAAGATGATAAAGGAAAGTTAAAATTTGCAACTTTGCAAGTGAATATCAAGTCAAACACAAAAGAAGATCAAGACACATCAAGATCATTATATATCTTGTAATGTTTATTGTGATCTCATTTAGTCATTGTAAAGATCTTAAAGGTTCACTATGCATAAGTATTTCGTTTTACTTTATTATATGAGTCTTTTCATTTATTAAGTGGTATTAAAGCTTTGGTTTTAAAGAAAAGCGTCTTGACCTTTCAGGCACTCTTTAAGAAAATTTTGAAAAGTTATTTTTAATTGTAATTACATTAAATATATGAAGTTTGAGTATTTGAAGTTGCTAAAATCATGATTTTGGAGGGATTTATTAATTAATATAAGTTAGTGATCAACCAACATATGTTAAATATATAATAAGATTGTTCCTAGCATATTATTCAACTAATATGGCGATTTGCTAGTCCGATTTCCCTTTAGGGGACACACTGGTTGATCATTATACATCAAGTTAGTCGATCAATGTGCAACAAATAGTAAATATTGTGCATTAAATGCATATTAGTCAAATAATTCAACCTAGAAGTTGACCAATGTGCTTGAACTAGCCATTATAATAACTAGTCTGGAACTAATGGTTAGTAAGGACTCCAAAAACCCTATATATAGATTAGATTACTTCGTATTGGTTCTTTTATAGAAACTTTTTTAGGTATCTTGTATACATGTTTCTAAGTACTTATCAAGCATTTGAGCATTTATTATCTTATATTTGAGTGAGTGAGCCTTTTTGATATTATCAAAGTGATAAAGTGAGGCATTATTCAAGGAGTAAGATTCTTTTGAGGTTTTTTATATTGTACTTAGGGGTGTTTCAAGTGGCATTGAGGTTCTCTTCACTGTGAAAGAAAATTATAAAAGACTTCTTTTTTATTGAAAAAAATATACAAATGTTATTCTTCACATTAAAAAAAGAGTTATAGTATAATTTAAAAAGAATCTTAAGAGTAAACATAAGCAATAGTTAATTGTTGGACCACTATAAATCAATTTGCATTTCTCTTCCCTTACCCTTTTTATATTATTGCTTAAGTTTATTATTGAGTTTTATTATTTTATCATATTTTCATTCTCTATAATTTATGTTTATTAACATACTAAACAAGTAAATGTTTTGTTTAAATTTTATTAACACTCAATTTCTTACCTTCTCTCTCTTAGGTGCCATTTGAGTTTCAAATAAATTTTTTGTTACCCAAAAAAATCTAAAAATAGCACCAAATTTTCAAACTTTTACTCTTTGATAATACAAAAAATCTACCTTTAGAATTCACTTTTCAAAAAATCTACATTTGGAATAATACTTTCTTTCTTTTTTTGGAATACTACTTTCTTTAACGAAAGGTCAAGTATAAAAGCTGCAATTCAGGTTAGGTTAAGTTAGTTATAAGGCATTTAACGTCTCAGGTCTCCGGTGGAAAAACTACGCTCGTCTTAAGTTTAGGTGGAGTACTTTAGCTCTGTGGTCCGAAATGGTCCTTTGATTGAATGATGCCCGCATAGCTCAGGGATTGAATTCTGAGTCACTTCTCTACCTTTCCAATATTTGTTTAAAAACTTCTCTAAATATTTTTATATTATTTTTGCAATATTCATAAAAAGACTCTTATCATAAACATAAATCATAAGTGAAAATAAAAGAGTAATAAACCCATAAAAATATATAACATATTTAGATTCTTGCTACAATTACAATTTTTGTGGCGATAAGATGATCATATTTAGCTTTAAAATACGTCTTATTATACTTTAATTTGATTTTGACAGTCTTTTCTATTTTACAAATTTATAATTATGTTATTTTTAGCATTACAAACATGTAAATAATTCCCAAAGAATGTAATAATTTGTTTCGTATTGCAATTGCGGACTTAATGTCTGTTTGGATGGACTTTTTGGAGGTCAATAAGTATTTTTCTCTAATATAAAAGTATTTTTTAAGAAAAATGAGTGTTTGCTATAAAATAAAAAATATTTCTTTAATAGATATGATTTTTTTGGCAGTCAAAATATAACTTTTTAAAGAGCTCAAATTTGAAGCTTCTCAAAAAAATACTTTTTCAGATATATTTTTCAGATCAATTAATGAATCTATTTTTAGTCCCTTTTGTCCTTATATTTTACACATAATTCTCACAATATCTACAAATTTATCTTTACGTTTATTTTGAGATTTATATAATATTATTTGAACTTTTATATGTTTTAATATTTATTTTTTATATTAGTTTTACTTATGTTATAATCTATATAAAAATTTGAATTAGATATATTTTCATTTATGTTTCGTATAGTTTAAACTTATATAATAATTAATATATTTTGCTTTGTATATTATTTAATATACTTTAAATAATATCTATATGCATAAATAATTTTTATTACAAAATAAAATATAATTAAATTTAAAAGTACTTTTTATTTTTATGTTATCAAGAAGTTTATTTTATAAAACTCTTTTAAAAAAATTTAAATATCAATCAGACAATTAACTAACTTTATAAAAAGGTTCTTATTAAAAAAGATCTACAAATTTTAAAAAAATCCACAAATAAAAATTCTATCGATAAAAACTCTACGAGCGTAAGCAGAACCAAAGCAGGATTCTTTATCCTGTCCGTAATTATATGTCACCTACACTGCACGGATCAAAAGAGTAAACGCAAAAAAATGTAAACTTTTTCATAACCCAAATTTTGAGGTGCGAATTGGTTCCCTTATTGGCATGTCATGGTCATTTCTATGGATGAGATTCCTTTTTTATATATATTGGAATTGGTGGAGTGAAATTCTTTCCCAAAGTTGGAATATTGGGACCCCAAAACTGTAAGGGCCAGATGAATTAGACGCCTTAAGCAGATAAAATCTGTTTAAAAATGAAGAATGCCCAAGTCAAGCTCGAAACTTCACAGTCTGCCAGGCATCAACTGCAGTAGATAAGCAAGAAGAATAGAAGCACAAGACAGAAGCGAAAAGGGACCACCAACAGCGGCTTTAAATTTGGGACAGGAATCATTGAAATATAGACAAAAATAAAACGAAAGGGTCTATACCCTAAAGACAGAGACGTTGAAATAGAAATAGATTGGGACAGGACTCTCATGACAAACAATTCCAACCCGTCAGACCCCACAAGGAATCCTACATTGGAGAGGCAGCCAATAACAATTCATGATTTAAGATGGACTTCAAAATTTAACCAATGGCAGCCTAGATAAGAGCAAGTTCACGGGTCCCAGAAAGAGCCATTCAAATCTCTGTAGCGGACCACCAAAAGTGCATGGCTCAGAATAGCAACTTAGTGCAGAGAGTAAAAGCACTACTGCTGTGGGTCATTCATACGAGGACATGCACAATAATTGTACCATTTAGGTTTAGCTCCAGATATATACGTTAACAGTCAATTTTAATCGTTCTGCATTCCAGCTCTTCAATTCACTATTTGCTTTGGCCATACAACAAAAAAAAGCCAATTCACTCCATGATCAGAGAAAGGAGGTTAACATCTGACGCCATGAGGCAAAACAGCGAGAGCCTGTGATAGCTGCTTGAGAAAGAGAGCTCGTTGGTTTTGTGTCCCTGATGATGCCTTTCTTTGCCAAGCCTGTGATACATCAGTTCATTCAGCGAACCAACTGGCTAGTAGGCACGAAAGAGTCAGGCTGCAGATCTCATCGTCATCTAAAATTAATACTGGTTCAATAAATATTGATCATCACCAAGACTCAGTGCCTTCATGGCATCAAGGGTTCACCAGAAAAGCAAGAACTCCAAGGCATAACAGTAACAAGGCCGCGTTGGTTCCACTAATTGTTAAAGAAGAAGAGAAGATTTTCAATCCTCTTCCTCTTGTTCCAGAAATTGGCAGAGATGAAGAGGGAAGCATGATTGATGCTGAGAGTGAAGATCAGCTAATGTATAGGGTTCCTGTTTTTGATCCTTTCGCATCAGAGCTCTGTGATATTATGGCAAGTGAAGAGAATGAAACTGTCATGGGAAATAGTGAAGAAAGAAATACGAGTCTTGATGATGGTTGTGGACAAGATGCGACATGTGGCTTTTTAGGTGAGTTGCCAGAGTTTTCACATTCGGATGTGGATCTGGCTGAGTTTGCTGCTGATATCGAAAATTTATTGGAAGATGGAATTAACGAGGACTCTCCTGACAGAAAGGATATGGGGTTGTTCGACTGCAAACAGTACCATGTTGTCCCGGAAAAGGCAATGAAAGTTAAAAATGAACTCTTAGTGGAATCAATATTCACTGAAAGTAGTCAGTTTGGTCAAGCTTTTGATATAATAAAGGAACCACTGAACTGGGATTTCGATTACGAGTCACCAATCGCCGGAGACGAGAAGGAGGCTGTGCCTGAGACGCTTGAATCGAGGAGCACTGAGTGCAAGAAAATGAAGAACATATCTTTGAGGCTCAACTATGAAGCAGTAATCACCGCTTGGTCGAGCCAAGGATCTCCATGGACTAACGGAAGCCGACCCACGTTGAACGAGGACGGTTGTTGGGCTGATTTCATGGTAAGCTTTGAATTTAAAGTTGATAAAGAAGTTAGGAAGCAAATAAGTGCATCGTCCATATGTGCAATCCCTAATTTTAATCACTTTATAACTGGAATTCATATGTTTATACTCCTCAATTTACAGAATATGTGCCCAAAAGATGGTCATCTTCAACCATATGGAGGGCTAAGAAGCCATATGAGAGGGGAAGATGGTGACAGAGAAGCAAGAGTACAGAGGTACAAGGAGAAGAGAAGAACTAGATTGTTTTCGAAGAAGATAAGATACGAAGTAAGGAAGCTGAACGCAGAGAAGAGGCCTAGAATGAAAGGAAGGTTCGTCAAAAGAACATCTTTTGTTCGCTTTCCTTAACAACAAACAGTTGTGACGAGGAATACTTTTTTGATCCCTTCCTCAGCTTCATATGCAAACCTGGAAATAGTTAAGCAGTTTGTAGGCTACTAGCCAAATTAGTGTATATGTCAATTACTAGCAAACGAAAGTAGCCCTTCTACTCACTCTAGCAACTTTCTCCAGATTGTAATATATGTGTTTTAATCAAAAATGGCTGAAGAGATATTCTTGGGAGTCAAATCTCCAAATTATTCTTCAAATGGAGACTAGAAATGAACAAGAATACTTATTTCTTCATTTTCCTCCATTGTTCTTTTCATTTTTCCTTCCTCGCATGTATCTTTCTTCAAAATTAATTTATTCAAAAGCATCCGAAACTCTGAAGTCACTAATCAAAAAGAATCACTTAACTTGTGATTGCATAAATAATTAATTACCTCATTGAATACCTAAACCCAACTCTAGTAAGTTAAAATTTTCCTTTGCTTGGATTCACTTAATTAACTTGTTGTGATTGCATAACTAATCAGCATACTGAATACCGTTTCTCATTTAAAAAACAGTCCAAAAAAAAGTTCTAAGCTATGATGACCAACATCTTACATTCGCCATAATCATTAAATACATTAAAATTAAAAAGCTTTTAACAATAAAAATTTGAGCTGAACTAATCACTAATCACTTTAAAATTGACCTAACACTATTTATAATATGGGTGATAAATATTTGTTAAGGTAAAGCATATTTTTAAGTTAAAATTTAATTATTTGTATGTCTTGATTTTTTTCCTGATTCTACTATATACTAATTCAATTACATAATTGTATGTTTGATGTTAATTCAAATTCAGTCATTTACTCTTGAATCTTTATTTTTTTCTAGGTCAATGTAAGAATTTCAAGATATCTAGTTTTAGTAGGCATGAAATGGATACTCTTTCAATCCAAGAGATTTCATCATAAAGTTTATATATAATCTTGTAAGTTAAATTATAATTCTCCTGATAAACGCCTTGACTTAAGAACACTGTAGTTTTATCGCTCCCTTGACACAATTTTCAGGTTGAAAAGGTCGAATCTTCTTATTTTTGCTTAGTTTAAGAGAAAGTTCCAGCAAATTCAAGTGCAGAAGATCACTCGCAGATGAGAGGATAAAAAGTTTGCCGTTCAGCCTGTTAGAATCATTTGTCTGTGAAAGAGAGCAATGCAGTTGCTCAAAAATGTACATACTTCGAACACGACTCGATAAAAATTGAATGAAGGCAACTACTAACATATCAAAGTATTAAGACAGGTTCCTGAGAAATATTAAATTATTACAGTACTGGTATTCAGAAGCCCGACAGCGCAAAGTTTCTGAAGATGGGTGCTAGCGCAACAATGAGGCATATTCAGCAAACTTATAGAAGTTAGTTAGTATAAGGAACTCGTAATCAATCTAAAAGTGAGGAGCAGGATGTTTCATCATGGAATGTCAAGCATTTAAAAAGAAGAAGTTTTAATGGATGTAGCACTTGTTTCGAATCAGTAGAAGTAACTTTATTGATTAAAAAGAAAATCCCATCATTTCAGGCGGACCACAAGATTGGTTGAATGACTACTTTCCATCTTCTCTTCCAAGTTCTGGTCCCCATCAGATCTATAGATTGTACTTAAAAGTCTTGGATGTATTTGGATGAACAATTGATTAGGGTTCCACCATTTGAGTATATTTCACCACAAGAGCCAGACCTTTCGCTGGTGGAGGACATGGTTATTGTCTTCTATATTTGTATTGCACCATTTGCAAGATAATTGATTAAAGGGTAGTTGTTCTCCTCTAGTCTCCAAGAATATATTTATGTTATGCTGTCATTTAAGGCTAACCAGCAAAACACCTAAACTCCAGTCAAAGAAAAGCTATCCCAAATAGCGTCATACTAAGGTAGTTTGGTATTTTCTTGCTCAAGTAGAAGAGAATTCAGAAATAAATTTGGCTCAGAATTATAATATCAAATTGATATTATAACAGCCACCAAATGTATTTGTCCTTTGAGAAACTCTTACAGACCACAACTTTTGGGCTCTCTAAAAGGATGAAGCGAAGTTTTAGGAAATTTTTTTAAAGGGATTCAGTTGCTGCCCAAGTATCATTCCAGAGAGAAATGGAAATGGAATTAGCTTTCCCAATTTCCCATTTGAAGGAGTAAAAATTAAGCAAATATTTGAAAGGTTCCTTATTGGCAGTATTCAAGATTTGATTGAAGTTGGTGAAATGTTCATATCCCAGTGCCAAAACTCTAAGAATCTAGATTCCAATTGTATTGACAGATGAGAGAGTTTTTTTTGGAGTGTTCAAGTTCTACTCCCATTTGCTAAGGAGTGAGATATTCTTGTTAATGAGATCTTCTACTGTAAGTCCATCATGGATTCTATCTGTGCAGATTTTGCTCTAGGATTCTTTTCTCTTCGTCCCATTCCTTTAAAAAAAGAATTACTTACCACACTTAACGCTGATGTTATGAAAATAAATAGGAAATAGATGGGGTGGCTTGAGAGAACAGAAAAAGATGATAATCAACTTTCTAGCCATCGAGAGATGCCCTTTTTTTTTTTTAGAAAATGAGCGTCGAACTGAACAGATCGACCACCTTATTCCACATTTTATGATTGTCCAAGATAGTCGGAATAAAAGGGAGCTAATTTTGTAGTCAATGATGTTTACTTGATGATGAGGATCATTGGATAAAGATGCAATTGGTATAATTAATCCGACTTTCCGAGAAATTTACTAAAGAGCTCGTTAGACTAATTCAAAGCATTTTAGCACCTTTTTGATATTCAACAAGCTTTTTTTCAGAAGCTTTTGCAAACGCAATAAGGTCATTGCGAATTGGAAATCGGAAAGTGTCAAATTCTCTACAATTTCGGTGGCCATTGTACAACAAGGTGGAATGTTTATATAATCATCAAGGAATGGAAAGGGAAGAGGGGGCACCCTTTCCTCAATCCTTATCTATAGTAAACTCATTTCTAGGTTTATCATTTATGGGAACGGAAACCTTGGTTATAAAGGTGAAAGACATGATGTAGTTTCCCCATCTCGATATTCTCCATAACCGTGGCGAGGAAGCTAAGATCTTAAACCTTTTCGAATTTCAAAGTCAAAATTAATCTTGCTTGGCAGCCTTTATGCAATGAATTATTTCGTTTCCAGTGAAGATTACACCAATGAAATTCGTCAGCAACAAATTAAAAATCGCTGATTACTTTGTGCAGAACTTTCCTGAGTGAGTTTGAGAGGATCTTTGCAATGATTCAATGTAAAGACAAACCAGACTGATTTAATTGTTTCCGTGCATTATTGGTGCTTAGCCAAGCATGTGAGAGGTCCATTTGCACTATTATCGTCATCTGGACCTATCGATCCCACCATCAACCATCTCTCCAGATGGAAGCTAGCAGAGAATTTCAGATTCAGTTATAACCATAAAGCGGACACTTTGTTTTGTTTTTGGAGCACAGACGTGATTTATAAATGCGACCAAAAGGATCTTGCGATTTACACCACAAAATAAGGGAAAATGCATTGACAGGTCAATTTCTCTAAAGTTACAAACGTTTCCTCTCCTCCACGTCCCCCCTAAGCCCCTCTGGGGAGTTCCCACATTCATTATGCGGTTGCTCTTTCTCAATTTGTTTTGTTTTTCTTTACTAATCTATGCTTTCCATCGTTTTCTTCTTAATAGATTCATGGTGCTCGTCATGTTTAATTATGGCAAGATTTTAAGAATTTTGTTTATAATGTAAGGCTTAAAGCTCAGAAGTTCCACATTGTTATCATACTGTAATTTTGTTCCTCACATAGATATGTGTAATAGTAGACACCTTTTTCTAACAATAAAAAGGAACTCTTGTTCATCCTTTCAGAGCATAAAACTATCTAACTGAATTTAAATAAATTACAAAACTTGACTCTTATTTCAGGATCAATGGCATTCATAATATCATTTGAAAAAGCACATGCATATGTTGTGTAAATGGGACCATACGAGGTCTGAGTTTATTGTATTGCTTTGTGTTAGGAGTACTTAGCTCTAAATTTTATCATCGTAAAACTAAAACCTAAATTAATTTGATGCACTAAATCTAGATTGGTAAGATGATCAGTCCAACCTGGCTTCAGATGATTAAGTTAATGTAGTAGATTGTCATTTTTGCTATTGGCAGATAACATTACTAGTTCCTCAACTCTATGTTCAGGCCATGCTCATCGTTTTCAATCGTTAATACCCCACCAACTACTGTTTCCATTGAAGGGCTAAGTTATTGACTAGTAAATAAATAGATCGAGTAGAGCTGTAGAGGGGTTTTCTTGTGTAAGTACTTCTGAATTCACAATATTTTATCGCAAGAATCTACATGCAATGGACTCGAATAATCTATAGGAACGACGCATACTCATAATTACTCATTCAGTAGATTTTTGTTTTTTGTTTTGATACAGACGAAGCTGTACTGTCAAGTTATTAAGCATAAAACTAGAAGACAAACTTCTCTGGTCTGCTTAGACAGAAAAATGAGGAGAGGAAAAGACTCGTCGAAACTGAGTCCTAAGAATATGCGAAAGCCAACCTAAGAGCGTTAGGCTTGAATTCTACATATAAGTAGGCCCAGCTCTCATGGTATTGTAAGTTGAAAATTGGGTTCAACAAAAGAAATAGAAAACAGTTGGGCCATGCTTGTAATGCATTATTCTCAAATCTAAAAATTGGTCATGTATGACATTTTATAACCAGTCTTCATGATATACCAACTACTAGGTCTGGGGCATTTGTGGAGAGATAATGGAGATTTAGCTCAAAAGACAACAATCAGATAAAAAATAAAATAAAAAATTTGACCTTTGTGTACATGACTATAAAAAAAAACAAGACTAACATTAGGGCTAATTAGCCATGTCTAGAGGAGCAACTTCTACCAACAAAAAAGATGTTGGAGTGGTTCTCGAAGGTAGGTTTGGTAATTTTGGCTTGACTTAGCCTTAAGACAATAAGTCATATTCAATTGTATAGTGTTTTGAATCATGTTCAGGTTTGAGAAGCTGACCTAAAGTCTAATCATGTAGCCCAAATTTCTTTCCTAACATGACATCATTTTTTGTCTAGTCTCCTAATACGATCTCATTTTGGTCTATAAGTTTAAGAAATTCAAGACCAAAATAACATCCTTTTGAGAAATTAAACCAAAATAATGATATTTTGGAATGATTTGAGTCTTGAGATTGATTGAGTTTTGAATTAACTTTAAGACATCTATTAGGAGGTTAAGTCAGGTTAGGCCTTGTCATTCCTATTCAAAGTTGATACTCTAATGCGTAATTCAAATTCATCGTTTATGAAGAATTGTGCAAGTCAGATTCAGGTTTACAAAAAGTTTTAAGTAAAAATCACATTTTTCTTGTCTATGGTGACCTTCCCCTTTTATCATAATGATAATTATGAACATGTTGTAGAGGGGATAAGTGGATGAAGGGAGTAGGAGGAGACAAGTAGGCATTGCAAGTCATTGTGTCTTCAAAGTATGGACAGTCGATCATTGTCGTAAATCTGAAAGGGCACTTATTCTTTTACTCAATCGATTGACCTAATGCTGCAACCCACGATAGATGTTAGGGTCTTAAAAATTCAATTAGCCCGTTTAATGGGTCATCCTACCATTATTTTTTACCACAAGCCTTGAGGTAGACTTTAGGCTACGTTGCGTCCTGAGAGTGATCTCATTGTGGAGAGACTATTAACACATTGGCATGTTGGTAAAAAGCTTGCTTTTTGAGAAATCATGTGTTCTCAACCTTTCATCTAACCTTTATTTAAATCGTTGGGTTTGTTTTTTACATAAAGCCTTATACAAGACTTTGAAAATTTATACACTAAGGGAAAGAAACGTCCTCTTCAAAATTTGGAGAATGGATGATTGCTGAGCGTAGACGATGCTACCCTACCCAACCTAAACCTTCGGAGGGTATCAGGGAAAGCAATAATAATCCAAATTCTAACCGTTTTGCTATATTTTCAGGTAAGGCAGATTCACATGGTACAAAGAGGGGGGGACCTCGCAATGGATCCTTTGTGCTTATTTACTCCATCTTCTCTTTTCGTCTTCACTCATTTTTTCTGATTAGGGATACTCGAAGGGTCATCCTATGTATTTAAGCTCTGGCTACTATTTTGCTTCTCCTGATTGCATGTCTTCAACACTTGCGAGGGATCACAGGTAAAGACCTTTTGGAGGGGGGACCCTGTAAGGTAAGAATT
>JANSVI020001293.1:98859-112133 GCA_025434765.2 Erythroxylum kapplerianum | reverse complement strand
GGTTCTTGAACCTTCCCAAAGTTGTAGTATTCAGCTAGCCTCCATAAGCTCTCAACAGGTGAAAATGTAATTTAATAAATATGAGCTTCAATGACTCTCTAAAAAAATTTTCTTTCTAAAGCATAAGAGCTTTGACAATGATATCACTTTCAAGAGAATTGATGCTATAGATGTATTTCAAGAGTCTGATATGCTTTTGTAAAAGCAGTAGCTCTTTTTTAAGTAGGCATTTCTTTCAACTAACTGTTGCTTTACTTATATCCTTAATCAACTGGATGGATTTAAATCTGAATAACTTCGATATACCCTTAATCAACTAGATGGATTTAAATCTGAATAACTTCGATGTCATCTTTTCCAAAAATCTTTTAGTAATCATGAGGCTAATATACGACCTTCATAATTAGTAGAATCCTTTCAGATAAACCATTTATAACAAAGTAAGTTCATAAAAAGGATTCCTGCAAGAAATGAAGCGTATTTCTTATGATTTTTAATTCCTTTTGAGAATTAGACTATTGCTTATATAAAGAAATAAATCCAATTTGAATTTTGAAATATTATGAGGTTATCATCAAAATTATTAATAGTAAACCTTGAGCTAGCAATCTTTCCCTTTTTGATGATGACAAACGATAATAGATATATTTTCAAAATTCAACTAATAATGAAGGGTTTCAAAAATACATGTAGACTTTATAACTTCTTATTGATTAGAAGGAGCCTATCATTAACAAATCACATATTAATACTTCACAGATTTAGTTAGTAACATATATCACATATTCATCACACTCACAAATCATGCCAGCAAAAGTCATGTAATTATATCATACATCTTTCAACAAAAAATATCATCATCTTAATTCTTCCCCTTTATCATTATCAAAAAATAGAGGGAAAAGAATGAATCAAGTAAAAATAGCAACAAAGTTATTGAAGAGATATGTAACATATCATGCTCAAAATCATGCAAGACAAAAATATATCATTAACTCTTAACTCTCTCCCTTGTCATTATAAAAAATATATATCTACTCTCCTCCCGCATTAAAGCTAAGAATTCATCATAGAAGGATCGATTAGTAGTACCAAATATTCTATCATCAACATATATTTGTACTATAAGTAAATCATTCTCCTTTCTCTTAATAAATAACGTTTTTTCTACTTTTCCTCTTTGGAAGTTATTCTTAACAAAAATTTACTTAACCAATCATACTAAACCCGAGGAGCCTGCTTTAGACCATATAGGGCTTTAGATAACTTTATCATGTAATCTAGATGATCTTCATTCTCAAAACCAGCAGGTTGCTTGACAAACACTCCTTTATTAATGGATCCATTTAAGAAAGTGCTTTTGACATGCATTTGGAATAATTTAAATTTTCTATAATAAGTAAAAATAAATAGAATTATAATCAACTCTAACCTAACAACAGGTGCATAAGTCTTATTAAAATCAATACCTTTCTGTTACTTATAACGTCGAGCTAGAAGGCTAGGTTTGTTTCTTATCATCTTACCATTTTCATCACAAAAATCTTCAAATTTTCTTCCAAGATCGATCAGAATAGATGAAATGTAGTACCTTTTTTTAATCTGTGTTTTTTTAGAAAAAAATCCATCTTTTCTTTCAATGTAGTTGAAATGTGATATTTCACTTGTCATATGTCTCGAACATCAACTATCAACTATTTATTGATTTTCTCTTATCTTTATTTTGAAACATATCTGCAGAAAGTATTATCTCCTTTTAGGTACCCAAATTTTTGGGTCGCTTTAGGTTAGTAGTTTGACCTTTCGATCTTTAAACATACATATGAGATAATTTAATCATTTTACAAAAGTTACAAGAATGACCAATATGACCATGTTTACCACAGTAGAAGCACAAAATAGATGAATGAGAATTGATATAATTTCTATCATATATCAACTTCCTGTTATTTTGGCTATAGCTACTTCTAGATTTGACAAAGAAGTTCTTGTATAGCCTGATGTTATTGTTTTTATTTTATCTTATTCTGGCCTTATCAAAAACGCATTTACCATTACCAAACAATGCATCAAGGTTGTTCCATCAACGAAATTTGCTAGATATTTTTCTAGAGATAAGATCTTTCCGGCACTTTTCTCTTTCTTAAGTTCTCAGGTGGTGACTTTTTCTTCTAACTGTCTCACATTTTCATAATCATTTTTTAGCAACGTATTTTCCAACATAGCCACTCTTTCTTCCAAAACTTCATTTTCAAAGACCTTCTGCTTATAATCAACCTCAAGAGACATATTCTTGGTCGCCAAATTCTTATTCACAAATTTCAATGATTTTGTCTTACTCTTTAGAGATGCATCATTGCTCTTAGACTTCTCAACTTCTTTGAAATACTTCACTATCAACTTTTTGTATTGATCACGCAATTCATGGTATGCAATTTTCAATTCATCAACTTCAATATCAGAGTCAGAATAATATACCTCATCATCTCCTAATTTAACCATAAGACAAACATTATTGACTTCTTTAAGCTCTTCTTCTTCAAAGCTTTCAAAATCCTCATCTGATTAGGTTGCTTTTAGTGTCATTCCCCTTCTATAGGAGGATCTTTTATCTCGCCTAAACTCAGTTTCATGGATCATCAAGTTTCCTTATCGCTAGTAGAATGAAATAGTGTTTAGATCCTTTGCAGTTTCTTGAGTTGCCACCTTAGGTCTCCATTCCTTTGGTAGTAACCTTAGAATCTTCGTTACGAGCTCATTATTAGGATATATCTTTCCCAAGTTCTTTAAGGTCGTGATGGTGTTATTGAATTGTCTGAAGAATTCATCTATAGTTCCTACCTATTTCATGCCAATAGTTTCATATTGATGTACTAAAAAGCTTATTCTATGTTTCTGTACCTCATTTATTCCTTCAAAGGCGACTTGAAGTTTATCCCACATTTCTTTTGTTGTAAAGCAATAGGATATCTTTTTATATTTTTCTGGAGATAATGCACGTATCAGTTGATGTTTTGCTTTAACGTTTAGTTGTGCATTTCTTCTGTCAGCATCAGTTCATACTTTTACGTTACTGACAGTGGGAAGCGAAGCTCCAACTTTGATGGCTTGCCAGTCTTCAATATCTACAGACTGGAGATATATGGTCATTCTCTCTTTCCAATATGAGTAGTTGTTTTCATTGAAGTAAGGAGGCTTTTAGATAGATTGTCCTTCAAAACTTCTCAAAATGTTTGTCATGATCTATCATATGCTGTAAAACACAAAAATGTGAAACTTTGCTTTGATATCAAATGATAAAACAAATACATGGAAGAGGAGGTGAATTGTGTGTGACTTTAAAAATTTGCAAGTTACTTTCAATTCGGATAAAGACAAGGGCCTGTTAAAATTTAAAAACAATAGGAGCTTGTTAGGCGATAGAACCCTGTTAAATGACAGGAACCTGCTAGACGATTAGAGCCTGCTAAATGATAAGATCTTGCTAAATGATAGGAGCCTACTAAATGTTAAATCTTGTTAAAACAATTTAAAACAGAAGACCTGTTAAAGCTAAAAAGAACCTTTTGTAAGTTGAAAATAGAAGAAGCCTATTATAAAAGTGGAGGAGCCTCTTGCAAAATTGAAAACAAAAAGAATATGCTATGAAAATTTAAATTTTAAAAAGAGAGAGAGAGAGAGAGAGAGAGAGAGAGAGGAATGACGCAGTCAATTTATACTAGTTCTGCTTATAACCCAATACTACATCCAATCTCTATGTATCCAACTTGAGTGTTTCACTAAAATCCTAAGTAGTAATTTGACGAGCCTCTTCAAGCTCATAAGTACATATTTTTCAAGGTTCTCTAACCTTTCAAACTAGTAGTATTTAGTTAGCCTTTATAAGCTCTCAACAAATGAAAATGTAATTTGCTCAATATAAGATTCAATGATCTCTCTTAAAAAGAATTTTCACAGCACAAGAGATTTGACAATGATTTAACTTTCAAAAGAATTGATGTTATAGATGTATTTCAATAGTATGATCTATTTTCACAAAAGCAATGGCTCTTCCTTAAGTAGGCATTTCTTTCAATTAGTCGTTGCTTCACTTGTATACTTAGTCAATTGGATCAATTTAAATATGAATAAATTTTATGTCATTTTTTCAAAATTCTTTCAATAATCACAAGGCTAATATATGACTGCAATCTTCATAATTAGTAAGATATTTTCAGATAAATCATTTCTAATAAGGTAAGTTTATAAAGAAGATTCCTGTAAGATAGGAAATGTATTTCTTATGATTTTATTTTCTTTTGAGAATTAGACCGTTACTTGTACAAGGAAATAAATCCAATTTGAATTTTAAAATATTGTGAGGTTATCATCAAAATCATTAATAATAAACTTTGAGCTAACAATATTGATTAACAAAAGTTCTAGAGTCTAGTTTAAATTTATTTTTTCTTTATATTAGTGTTAAGATATATGTTATTACATCTTATTGTTTAATTTTGGGCATTATTTGTAACTGGACTTAAGTGGGACTCTTTCAAGATAAGGTTGATTAAGTTTGAAATCCTAATCAAGATGTGATTTTTGTGTTTATGTACAACCAATTTTAAGGATAATGACTGTCTAAGGAAGCATATGTTTTGGAGATTTGCATGATCACTGCAGCTGGATTGTGGTTGTAATTTACATGGGATGTGGGCTAAAGATAAGGTCATTTTTAGGGTTGAAAAACAATTGGTTTTGTGTGACTTGATAGCAGGGTTTTTAGGGCCATCAAGGATAACCTTTAGTAGCCAATTTTACGTTAATTATTGATATATATTGCTGCTACATTTTCTGCTTTTCTAGCATGATTTTGTGGCTTACTCAATCGTTCATCGTGTGCGTTTTGGTTGCTACATTTTCTCCAACTTTTGAACTGTGGGTTGTCTTTGTTGTTGATTGGAAGTCTTGGAAGGTGTGTTTCTCTTAGTGTTTGTGTGATTCTTGTGGGGTTGTTCACTGTCGATGGAGTGTTAATTTGTGTGGCTGTGGGTTGTGATTTGAGGGATAAGGATGATGTATTTCCTGTGCATGGTGAGGGATTTTTTGGTATGTCAATGATAGTAATTTTCATGCAAAAAACTTCCAATAATCTTGGTGTTTTTGTAGCCCTTCAAGTATGACGTTTCAGTGAAAAATGTTTGATGATTTGACATGTTTTGTGGCTATTAAGTGTGAGATTTTCAATGACGATATTGAAGCCTCACAACAAATCTTTCAATGTAGAACCTCACATTCTTTCATCGGTGAAACTACATTATTAAGGAAAATTTTCTTTGTCAGTTGGCTTTGCTTGTGTCTGTTATTGCTTCAATCACTTCAGTTGTTTATTTCATATCGTTATCATTAAATACTGTTGATAAAACCTCTGTTGAGGTTAGTATGAGATGATCATAATATTGAGTAAAATACTTTTATGGGTTGTAAGGGCAAAGAATAGTATCAAGGGTTGAGTGAGTCAATTTTGTAATGCCTTGCGTAAAACTATTGTTGTTATTTGGTGAAAGTGATTAAGCTAAGTAAGGGGCCTCGCAGACATAAACAAGGTATGTCAAACTATGTTAACAAATTTAGGATGTTGATTTGTTTTTTTTATTTTTCAATTTTCATTTGTGCTAGAAAATTTTCAGTTACTAACTCAGTTACTTTATATCAATCATCCACAAATATAGTTCAAAGCAGCTATGACTGAACTAGATTTTTGCGAAACAACATCTTTCGGGAGTTTTCAATTAGCGTTAGAGGGGTAAATTAAATTCCCCATAAATAATTCTGCCACTTCTCTCTATAAAGATCCAATAATGGGGAAACGTAAACCCTAATTTCTTTGTAAAATCTTTTTTTAAAATGAATAAAATTTATTAACAGAAGTGAAGCTTATACAAGTATAAAGGTACAAGAACTATCCAAACAGAAAGCCATACAATAGATTAAGCAAGTCTATGCTAGAATAACTGTTGGTAACAATATTACATCATTCAGATTTTAAATCCTCTATAAGTTTTTTATTCTTCAGCTAATCTTGGATTGAACATTGTGTGCCAATAAGATTTTTCTAATCCAGTGGATGATAGCATCTTTAAGTACTGCAGCTTCCCTCATTTGACCTCTGTAAAGCCTATTGTTTTTTTCTTTCTATATAGAATAGATAGAACAACACCAAGCAGTTTTTAGAATAATCGTATCCTGCTGCAAGTGCTTGCACATTCTGTTGGCCAAGATAGAAAGAATTAGAAAGTGTTCATTTTCATGGGCTGAATCGAGGATCGGTACACTGAGATTTCTAACAAAAATTAGTGGTCCAAACCCATGTCCAATGATAAGACGTGAAAGATATCCCCTAATTCTATGAAAGACATATAGTTAATTAAAACGACATACACAGGACAGTTTTTTTTTTTTATAAAAACTAATGTGATTGTCGGTTGGTCAGGCACATAGTATCTCCACGTGTCTCACATTTCTTTCTTAAAAACACTGATTTTTGCAAATGAATTTGTGCAAGTGATGATGAAATAGTCGGTTAATACATCAATGTTTGCGTTTAATAGTGGCCTCAAGACCAAACATGATCACAACTAGCTCCTGACCAAACAACCACATATCCCTGTTTTAGACTTTTTATCATGATAAATTGGACTGTAAATAGGCATGCGCATTTTTAATTTACATGACACTCATCTTCCATAACTTCCACACTCGTAAATTAATCATTTCCATAAATTCCATTCTCATAAATCTGTCAAAAGATTCAAAATTCTAGCCTCATGACTTCTATATTGTTGATACTCTTTTTTTGTCAGTAAAATTTATAATAATTATTTTTTAAAAATATACCAAATAATTTACAAAGTATGTAAAATATATTATATAAAATCGATGTAAATAATATTGATAGATTCTAACATATGTTAGTACGGATTGGATCATCTTCTTCAAAATTATAGGTCATCGTTGCCACTCTTGCAATTTCCGTATGATAACATTATTTTGATTACCGATCGACACATACGGGAAGTGTCATTTTCGTACATGTTGTCATAGCATCATGCCTAGTTTGATCGAGAAAAGCCACATCAAGGAGGGCTGTTGAACCCCACCTAAGCTCTAGCGGACGGTGATGTCGGGAATATAAAATTGGAAGAATCAAAGAACAAATCAATCAAGGTCAATTCATCAACTTATCTATTTCGTGATCATGCTCATGTATAATTTAAGCACATTTTCAATCGAAATTCAGTCCTATCATCACCATTCTAACAGTGCAATATATGGATCCTCTAAACACTTACAAAAACCGGAAAAAGGAGAGTATGATTTCAGCTTAATTACTCATAATTGACAAGCACCAAACTGATATAAAACATAATAATTGATTTATTAAAACCCAAACTTAATTAATCAAATCCCGACATAATCAATTAACTAATGAGACAAGTTCATGTCTAATCAAAATTAATGCATTTCTTCCTTACTCACATCATAAATCATGGCCATATTTGGTCAAAGATTAGACGCAGTTGAAATCAAAATAATTTGAAACTCCGGCCAAATTGATCGTGACAATGAAGAGCATTTATATATTGAAAATTGATTAGGAAAAAAGAAGAGGAAAGCTAATTACAGAATAGACAGATAGGAGGAGACAAAGGGTGCTTTTCATTTATTAGAAAAATTTAGGGAGTGGCTATTGGACAAGACACATACGTACTATTGTGTCCAAAGACGGCCAAAATCAATTGTATCAAAATGAAACCAAAACAAATACTTAATAGGATTTGTAATGTTATGTACAAGCACTTGCCATTATATATCCCCAGGATGAAGCCAACAGCTTAGCCACTAAAGTTTATCGAGTAAAACCTGTTTTAGTCTTGACTCAACAAGCAACTTTTTTTTTTTATCTTTTTGTAAATGCTTCGCTTCTAAACCCTACTCCTAATTGAGTTGACTTGAAATTATATATTAAAAAAAGAGTTTTCTTTCGTAGGATTACTTACTACTGTATAAGTCAACTAGCTACACATCTAAGATTATCATAAATTATTCGATCACAACACGGAAGTCATATCAATTGTGAAAGTACATTGCATCTAATCTTCCAATAGTAAAAAAGTAAGTTCTAGATAAATATATATTAATAAATTTATCAAGATGTCACAAGGTTATATTTTCCTAACCATTTACTTTCGATACTTGGGTCAGATTTCGAGTTGGCCTTTAACCACATAAGGTAAGCTTATTTAATATTAGCAGTTAATCACGTTGAAATAATAAAACATCTTCTTTGTTGCTCTTTGGTGGAGCAATACATTTAAGAGCTAATTAAGTTAATGACATTATTATTTGGAATCCCCCTTCTCATGCTTAATTTAACAACAAGAAAAACAGTTAAAATATCGTTAACAGCCCGGAGTTTGATAAGGTCTAGTATTAACGTAACATTACCTCAAACTAATAGAAAGGTGGGTTGGTGTCAAGTAAATAAACAAGTGCTAACCCTTTCAAATTAAGGAAGTAATTAGAGTTCCATAGAGATAATAACATTATTTGGAATTAAATTTCATAGAGTTAATTAGTAATTGCCTTTCCCTTTTGGAGTTTTATTTTTTTCAAAATTGTTTAACAATCTCAAGAGGGCACGGAACTATGGAGGCTCTTGACTCCCGTAAGAAAGTTCAAATCCAGCGTGCGCACACATTCAACTGAAGAAAAACATAAAAAAGTCGGGCACATACGAAGACATTAGACGAGCTGTCAGGGGTATTCTGCGGCTGTTGTAGATGTTTCCAACTTTGTTTTGATGTACCATACTCTATATAGACACCTCTACTACTGCTGATGAATGAACAAGTCCAACTGTCCTATCATGCACCAACCCCGTATGTTAGACTTTAGATGCCCCAACTGTAACTTTTCAGTCTCTGAAAGTTGTACATATACGAGTTTTTGTCTTAATTAAGTTTCACCTTTTAAAGTAATGAGATTTTTTGTGATTTAATTTAAAAATATATAATGTAAAATTATTTAAAGCACTCTTTGCACTTTTGATTTGTTTATATAAGAATTTTGTTAAAATAATTAATACGATACACACACGTAATTAGTTGAAATATTTATAAATTAAGAAAATTTTGTTTAAATTATCTAATTTATAGTCTCTTTAAAATTTGATACCAACTATTTTATTTTTATATACAATTATAAGCGAGATAATTCAACCATACATCGATAATTTTTTTATTAATTCGCCTATGTTTTTAATCATTACATGTATCTTAGTAATTAAATTTTTTAACAAAATTTCTTTTCAAATAATTCGTAATTTCTGACAATTTTCTCAATAATTTTACAATTTAATGAACCACATGAGAGTCTCATGTGTTTATTCTTTTTATTTATTTTCAAACTTACGTTATTACTATTAATCCAACGTTTAATATTCTATGAAAATTTTCCAGTGGCCAAGTTTCCCCAGGCGTTGCTTTGCTTTGCTTGCGGGATGACAGTCGTCAGCCCTGCATGCCATTATCGACTTAATTCTTAAATATTTAAATTCATCTCAGAAATGGTTCTTCTGATTGATAGCTAAAACTTGACCAGCTTTGATGGCATTTTGGTCAAAATAAAAGGAGAAACATGTGCAGAACCAGAAATAGACCATAATTTGTTTTTTTCATGTGAGCCTGCCATAAATTTTCACTTGAAAAACTTTTTGTGACAACAACTTGTCGACAACTTCTGATTTGTTTGCCTCTGTCCCTTTGTTTTTTTCCTTACACTTCCTTTAAAACTTGGTTGCCTGAATATGGAGATTAATAAGCCAAGCATAAGAAAATCTGAGTTTGTGTGGAGTTCAAGCCATGTTAGTAAGTCTTACACTTGTGCTTTTTGCAGAAGAGGTTTCTCTAACGCTCAGGCATTAGGAGGTCATATGAACATCCATAGAAGAGATAGGGCAAAGCTTAGAGAAGCCTCCAACGAAAACTTGCTCTCTTTAGACATCAGTAGATCAAAGAACCCACCTGATGTTTCTGAGGAGAAAAATTTAGGTTTTGCTGAATCTGATCAAGACAAACGTCATATCTCTAAAAAGCCAGAAGTCTCTTTGTCTGCAGAAGATGATGCAACTAAAAGAAACAAAGGTAGTGAAGAACTTCAACAACTTTCTCTTTTTTTGGACAGAAAGAAAACAGATGGAAATGAAGAAACGATAAACTTAGGTCGTGGCTCGTCCAAGGAAGAAGAAGTGGACCTGGAACTTCGGTTAGGGCCTGAACCACATGATACATCGACGCAAAGTAACAGTATCAGAGAATTCTTCTGAGCTTTGGACGAACAATATCTGTTGGAAATGGAAGGTAACAGAGATGGTTTTCCTTTTAATTTCACTTCTTCTTCATAGTTTGTGCAACTTCAACGTTGAAATCATTAGATGAAAAATGGGTTTTATTTCCTTCTTAAAGTTGTTCCCAACTTTGGTTTGGAGAATGATGATTACTTGATAGTTCTACAAAATTTCGCTTTTTCAAGGCTTCATCAAGATAGAAATTGCCTGATTATCTATAGGTATATGACACTGTTTCAGAACTATAAGCTTCGAACTTGACAAAAGATGGAATGAATCTAGATATCCCTCCCATCATCTAGCTTACTTAGTTTTCAGTCAGGTTTTGAACTTCTTTTTCAAATCCATGAAGCCTTTCATACTTCTTAGATGAGAAAAAGAAATGACTGCGTGCCTCCGAAGGAAGATGAATCGTTATATAAATAACTTTGATTCATGAAGAAATAGCTTCTGCAATAACATGGAAGCGTAGATGCATGGAAAGTTAATATCACTTTATATTGATAGCTTTTAAACACGATCCAGATCAAAACATTCTTTCTATATACAAACAATGCCAGTACAGAATAAGGATCAAATGACATTGGACAATGCGTTTACCTTTTTTTGTTTTTTCTGTACATTGTTGACCAGTGTATATGCAACGGTTTGTTTAGCTCAGATCGATGTAGATCCTGAAAACAAACAGTTTAAGTGAAAGTTTCCCGCAGTGCAAGTGCGTCTCATCAACTGAAAATTTGGATCTTTACCATTAATGCATATGGAAATGTGACTTTGAGAAAGGCAGCAACGAAGTAACTGTGGAAATTGCTTACAAAGTCCCCTGAGATTTTAAACTTTGTTACTGGTTCATAGAGTCTATAAGCTTCTGATGAAAATGGAAAAGTTGGTACATCTTAATTATCAGAATTCGGAACATGTTTCTGAGTAATGCCTTCTTCTTTTATGTTTCTGCCTAAAGCATTTCTTTTTGACTTGATGTAGATCACTCTTAATCTGCCGATGCTTTTTATAAGAATTGATATTCCTGTTGAGCTTCTTCACAATTTTATTAGAGTAACTGTTATAGCTAGAAGATCGTGAAAGTTGAGTTTTTATTAGGAATCCATTAACATTATTAGTGTATTGTACTATTTTCTGTTTCTAATTTTCATCAACATTGATAATAGAAACGAAAATGTAATTTTTCTCTTTCTCGGATTCGGTTAAGAGTTTTGATTAAATCAGGAAACTAATGTAATGAAACTATAATTTAAGAGTATTATATGCAAGTTAGAATCATAAGTTGCAACAAAAGTTTTTTAGATTTTTGGATAAATAAGCTGCAATATAAGTTGTATTCCCTTAAAATTAAGTGTTTACAATTCGTGATTGCATTGTCTTGTTGTCACGTTCCTCCTTTGGCCTAAACTATGGGTGCTAATGTACAAAACACACTTTACCAAAATTTCATACATACTTTTATTATTGAAAGTAGCCTTTAAATAGGTGAAAACATCTATACCTTTTTGACTTAACAACTTGAATCCCTTGATATTAAGATGTCCATATCTCAAATCTCATAACATTGAGTCCTTGTTTGCATTGACAACCAAGCCAAGTTTTCCATCTTCGACACTTCTAATGAGAACATATAATTTCTTGTCATTTCAACTCTAACAACAACATTTCCTATTTTCCTATCTCTAATTACACAAGCTCCATCTTCAAAAAATAATGACTACCCATCAACCATTAATTGTCCAATGTTTAAGAAATTATGTGCCGAATTAGGAACAAGTTGTATATTGTCAAGAAGCTTAATTTTACCATTGTTAGTGTTGATTGCTACAATGCCTTTTCCTTCGGCTTTAATACTTTTGTTATCACCAAGCTTGACATTAAGCTTTTAAGTATCATCAAGCTCCTTAAAAATAGATTTTGTTCCCGCCATATGGTTATAATAATCACTATTAATGAACCTTAGTGCATTTGAAACATCATTAGTATCATAATAAGCCATAAAAAAGTTTACTTTCCTCAACATTTTCAGTAAAATTCATTTGTTATCCTACTTTTTACAATGATGACATTGAATACCATTTTTGTTGCTTTTGTTTTTACCTTAAGACTGCCTTGTTTGTCCATGTCAACCTCGGCCATGATCTTCGCCTCAGAAACTTCCTCCTTCACAGCCTCTTCCTGTTGATTTTTCATACTAATCAACTTTATTTGATAGCTCCCCTTTCAGTTGAAATACCTTTTCATCATTCTTTTTAAGTGATTTGTTTATTCTTACATTATAATCTTGCGAAGAGTCTATTAGTTCATTAAATGAAAATATATTCAAGTCCTTAAACTCCTCAATAGCTGCTACTATATGATCAAATCTAAGAATTAAACTCCTCAGACACTTTTGTAACAATGGTTTGGTCAGTAATATTTTCACCAAATGAACACATTTTGCTAGTAATTATAGCTACTCAAGAAAGGAAATGTTACACTAATTCTCCTCCATTCATGCTCAAAGTTTAAATTCTCAACGAAGAAATTGAAGTTTTACATTAATTATTTTCGAATCACCTTAAAATTTTTTCTCTAAAATTTTTCAAGCTTCTTTAGAAGTAGTGGCTGTTTCAATTCTAGAAAAAATGTTATCATGAACACTTGTTGGATTATCACAAATGCGTCTGAATCTTCCGATTCTCCCTCAACCGATTTTCTTCATAAAGATCTTCATATCACGTTTCTACAAAATCTCAAAGATCTTGAGACTTGAGCAAGGTCTCCACTTGATTGCTCCAAAATTGATATTTTTTTTCCTTAGAAAATTGGAATTAATGGCGTAGAGTTCGAGCTTATGGATCTTATAGCTAGTGTTTTTTTTTTTCCTTTTTCTTTTGCTCCC
>JANSVI020001263.1:72375-84003 GCA_025434765.2 Erythroxylum kapplerianum | reverse complement strand
TTTACTGTCCCCGTGACTGGGGACAGTTGACAGAACAAAACAATCCTGTCACCCGCTGGCGTTTGGTTAGTGTCACTGTCGTTTTGTACTCTGTCTCCGAGAGACAGGGACACACGATTCTTGTCCATCCCTAAAATGAAAGACAGAGACGCCAGCGTCCCTGTCTCTCAGACGAAATAACCCAGATCTCCCAAATGACCTCGCTCCTCTGATATTTCTTCCTTCGTTCTCTTCTCTCACGCACGTCCTCCTTCGTTGATGCCCTCCTCTCGTGCACGCTGGTGTTTCTCTCCATGCTTCGTTGTCGCACGGTGGGCAAGTGTCTCGCACGCAAGGCTCCTTCTTCCACTGGTAAGCTTTTCTTATTTGCTGGAACAATGTGGGTGCGTCCGAAGGCCTCCATTTCTATGGTGGCGTAAATTTGGTCCACCTCCTTTTGTAAACTTGAAAATTGTTTTCTGGAGTCGGAAATAGAGGAAGAATGAGTGAAATAGAGACCTTCGGACTGTGGGTTGTCTGTATATGTGGATTTGTAGACAGTGGAGAGAGTCGGCCATTAATGGGGTTTGCAGAGTTGCTCCTCATCTAGTTGGGTCTGCGGTTAATTTCTCCGATAGACCACAATGTTTCTGATGTCGTTTCTTACTGTACATTGCTCTGGATTATGGAGCATTCCCATATTTGTGGTCCGAAGTTTTAACTTGTCTCTTTGTTTATGTGTAGTAATCCTGGGTTGTTTCTGATCGGGGATAGGTTGCATTGCTTTGCTGAGTGTATCCAAGTGCTGCTTCTGTTTGTTTGGACAGGTATGTTGGTTGTTCTCAATTTAATTTCCATTATGTTAGGTTGTTTCTGATTCTTTGTGTTGTCTGAAGTGTATATTGAATCTGAAATGTTTGTGAATTGGATGTAGCCTTGTGTTGGGTGAAGATATATGTATGAGTTGTGTGAAGTAGATATAACCATGCCAGCCTTATTCCGAATTGTTCAGGTTTCTTAAGCATTCTTTTCCTTTAGCTGGTGCATCTCATGCCATCAATAGTGATTATCATATACAGTTTAGCTTCTCCTTCAAACATTTTGCTTTCACACTGCTTGTTCAGTAATTATTTCACGAGTTAATTGAATTTCTATGGATTTTTATCCTTTGATAATCGAGGAGCTGTATTATATATGACAGGGAGCCTTCTTCTGTTAAGTTTTATTGTGTTTGGTTCTACTTGGTTAGAGACTCAATTAAGGAAGTTACTATTAGGCACAAACAAACATGCACGTATTGGATTGTTGAATGTATATTGCAAGTTACATAAAATTTATGTGCTTGCATAGCTTTGTACTAATGACTTTCATGAAAATAATAATTGCATTGGTTGTTCCCCTGATGCATGTAGTTACAAATTTGATATAACCAGAAACATGTTTGGAAATTATTAATGTTCTATGGCGAAAGATAATGCCTCAGAATATTAAATAATACTTCAAGTTTGGTATATGAAACTCTGATTGGCTGCTATGTGTTGTGCATACTAAGCTGATTATTTGTTTGATGAGAATTGGATCATTGAAAGTCATAGCTATCATAGGGCAACACAGATTCATCTGCAATATGCACTTCAATGATTTACTCTATGAGATTGTCATCATTCTTATTTTTTCAGGATGATCATCCTCCATTACCTGATACCCTATCACCTGACATTACTGACTTCCTCCACCAGTGCTTTAAGAAGGTAATTTATTTTTCATGTTGTTATAGTCTTCAATACAGGAATTGTTGAGTATGGCATAGTGAAGATCTTTGCAGAATATTGCTTTCTGCATTTATTTGCTTAAAGTATTGCTTCCTTTAATGAAATTTTCAGATTTCATATGATCAAACTTTTTGTTTCATCAAAATTTTGACGTTTTTGTGCGACTGGCATGGATTTGGTGTCCTTTTAGGTAATTCTATATTTCCTAATCTGACCTCTGATTCCACACTTCAGGATGCTAGACAAAGGCCTGATGCAAAAGCATTGCTTTCTCACCCTTGGATACAAAATTCTAGGCGTGCCTTGAACTCACTTCGTCACAGTGGGTCAACAAGGTAGTGTTTTTCTGTATCTCCTCTCTTTCTTTCTCTCTCTCTATCTTCTAATTATTGTTGCATAAAGTATTTTTAGTCCTGTGCTTATGTGACAATGCAGTTCAGTTCTTTCATAGTCCATACAGTATCAATTCAAAACAGAGAGTGTTGTCTTCTAACACAGAATGATAAAACGAATTCCGATATAGGCATATCATATGGTATGTCCACTGCACCTAATTTGTAAATCAAACATAACTAGATGAAGCTGGTGCTTATTTTTGAAACTAGAAGAAACTAATTAATGAAGTTGGGATTAGTTTGGTTTTAAAATTAATGTCATGGTTTCCTAGTTCTTAAAGCTCCAAAAAACTGTGTGACTTTATTGGTGCCTTGTCTCTTGTATATAACGTTAGACGAGGCCAAGGAAATTACTAGAATCAGAACTACTGAACTCCTTGTATGGTTGCGTTTGTTGTTCATCGCTGCCATATATTCTCCTGTTATCGATGTAAGAATCACCTTGTAAATAAGTCTATGTGAAATTAAAGACTCTGGATAAAAACTCAAAAGTTGCAATGTTTTGGAAGCTGCAACAACATATTGGTGAATGCGTCATCAGTTAATTAGCCTGCTATTTAAATGGTTGTACTATGATTGGATAAAAATGCTACTGTGTGGAACTTGGGAAAGTGAGCGCCGATGAGATTGGCTAGTATCAGAGTCCTTGCATGTTCTGATGATGTCAAAAGAGTGGCCCTGGTAGTACCTAAACAAATTTCCTTTTTCTGATTTTTGTAGAAGTGTACAGGAAGATGCTTCAGTTGATACAGAAATTTTAATTGGAGAAAATCAGAGCGCTGGTGTAAGTGCTTCTGGGGAAAAAACTGAAGCAGCAGCTGCTGATAATGTTAATGTAAGAAACCAATGGCCCATTCTTCTTGAGGCAACAAAATAAATCCTGAAAATGCATGGGTTTTGCTCCAGATTTCTATATCATCCTTCTTCTTAAATGTTGTTTCCATTTATCTTGTTGAGCGTTTTAATGGTGTTCACTATTCACCAATAACTTCGATTGTCCTGAGGGTTTAAAAAGATGACTTATCTGCTAAATGTTGCGTTATGTTCATTGTTGAGTTGAGAATATGATGTTGCCTATCAAATGATTCTCCACTCTTAATGCAGTAAAGCTAATCCTTTTTGGGGATATCTCTGAATTTTTCTCTAAGGTTTTCACTCTTTGTTTCCAGGAATCAAGAAAAGAGATCCTAGTAGAGGGTGCTGATGTCAAGAAGTCTGATAAGGCTCATTCTTCTGATTCTGCTCTAGTTGAGGAAACTACACAATTAGAAGATGATCTTCAACCAGATCAAGTTCCCACGTTGGCCATTCTTGAAAAGTCATCTCTGCAAACTGGCTCAGGACGACTATCTGCCTCCAAAATCATAGCTGCTTGTGCTCCACTTCATGATTCTACACGTAATCATGATCAGAATGAGGTTTTAATGAATGGTCAAGATGAATCTCCTAAATCAAGAAGCAAAAGCGTGGATAGGAATCTTGGAGCAAAAGGCAGTTCTGTATATCCTGAAAGTGAATCATTTGGTTTTGCTGCAAAAAGTCAAGATAATGGACAAAAGGTAAATTTGGTCCAGTTAATATTCACAAAACCCATTTTTATTACCTTTTAACTGATCTTTTTTTTTTTCCTAGAAAGAGGAAATATAAAAAGTTATTTCGATACATTCAACTGTCAAACAAGTGCACGTTAAGGAATTTTCTGTTTTTGTAGCAAAGTATTATAGAAACTATTGCTAAATGCTGCCATGTGCATATTAGGCTTTATGACTTATGGAAGTTACAATTGAAATTAGGAGTTCTGTTTGCTAGTTTAATACAGTTGCTTGACTAGAAACGAACATAATGCTCTTACCATAGTTTTTGGCTGCTTTCGCCCTTCCTATTGTTTGCATGAAATTTGGAATCATAGTAATGTTTAAGCTCTGAGTTTTTTAGTTGGTAATTGCCTTTTAATGTCTGCAAAGATTAAGTTACAATTTATTTTATTTGATTTTTGTCAGAGATATTGAAAGACTTTAGATTGCAATAATACTTTAAAGTAATTGTATGTATTCTTTCAAAGTAGTTATCTAGCAGTTCCTGAACTAACAAAAGAGTTCCTACAACTAAGAACACATTTGTTCTCAGGTTAGAAAGCTTTTCTCCTATATAACGCATCAATTGCCGTGAAATATTTAAATCAATCGAGGTCATTAACTATATTCAATCATCATTTAATCCTAAGAGGCTTTTAATCCTAAAAAAAATGATGATGTCATAATTTACGAAGATTCTATTAAAAATTCGGCAGAGTTTTCCTTATAAAATGGATATCCCCTTCTGTCAGAAGGGTCAATTAATCCTGCAAAAAAATACGAAACACTTCTATATCGATCAGTAATTACAACTCATATTGGGTCTGCCAACTGTATGTCTATTCTCATTGCAGTTCA
The DNA here is from genome assembly GCA_025434765.2 of Erythroxylum kapplerianum. Taxonomy (NCBI): domain Eukaryota; kingdom Viridiplantae; phylum Streptophyta; class Magnoliopsida; order Malpighiales; family Erythroxylaceae; genus Erythroxylum; species Erythroxylum kapplerianum. The sequence continues at coordinate 79,425 of JANSVI020001263.1, read as the reverse complement.
CATTTAACATCGCAAAATCTTTAATTATGCAATTTTCAATACAACTTAACCAATTTGTGACCCCAATTTTTAATACAAATTATTGTCATTCAAATAAGATAAGTACAATAAACTTATCTATTTTCTAGCCTATTATTTGTTTCTAGCAGAAGAGATGAAATAAATAGGATATTTAATGTTTAGATATATCAAAATTTGAAGAACAAAAAAGATACATAAGCAAATATAATTTAAAAGTTCAAGGTACACATAACCATTTACATTAAGGATATTTATGGACATTCTAAAGGAATTTTCCACAAATTAATCGAAGATATTAAAAAAAATTCTTGATGTAAAAGGTTTTGCATAATGATAAACATCACAACCAAATAAGAATTACAAATAATCAAGTTAAATGAAACCATATGAATAAATCATATATACATACATACAATGTTTTCAAGTTGTATTTTGTTGCTCTTATGATCATCACAGATTACAATCCCACAATCATTCTAAAATCATATGGTTGCTAATCTGAAATCATTCTGAAATCAATCCCACAATGAGGTTAGTTGTTAATACTAACCTTAACTTCATAAGAGAGACCGTGATAGTTAAAAAGGCTCACTACTTGCTTTCTTTTGATGTGAAAGGCATATAGATTTTTTAGAATGAGATGCTCACAACTCTCCTTTTTTAATCAAGTGTTGAAACTATGATGTAACTAGTTTTTCCTTGTATTGTTGTAATAAATTTGCTATAGTTAATAAAAAATTCTGATTTATTCCCATTAAAATTTATCAAACTAAAGTAATTTTTTTTACCATTTCTAATGATGCATTTACATTCCTTATAGACATGTGCCTTTAATCCCATATTTGCTTTAGGGTAGAGGTGTTAGACCTAGATTATACTTTTGAAAAGCTATTTCCTTTGAGAAAATGGACATTAATCATCTTGCCAAAATTGATTCCTTCTTGGTTAATTTTTTAAGATTATCTAAACTAATAAACCTATTTATTCATTTCTTTGATATAAATGATGGATATACCACCTTAAATCTTAGGCAAATACACCTTATATCATTTAGCTTTGGAAATTGTGAATTTATTATCCTGTCCTAGCAAAAGATAATTCTTGAATAATTTTTTGATAATTTATTTTAGTGTGTTAGGCAAAGAAAGATGGAATGTCTAAACCATATAAACATTAATTAGAGTTAAGATTATGAGCTATAATATAACAATATAAGATAGACACTTATTACATCAACTATATAATCTTGTATATAGAGTCTATTAAAGGTTGGCATTCATCTCTTTATAGTTATTAAAATTCTCTACTACTTAAAAGCGAGATTCTTATTTGAAACCTGTGATAGTACCAAATTACTTTGTAACTCTATTATGACCTAGGGAAATTAAGAATTTACTTTTTTGGATTTATGTTGTGATATGAGAAACTTAAATTACTACAATGCTTTATAAAGCACCATGATTGACTTAGAATTGACATCATAGAATTAGTAAATAATCCATAAATTACAATTAAATATGCTAGATTTATCACATTTATAATGGAAATTAAATTTTTTTCTCTAAGTTCTGGGCAATAATTTTAGTTAAGGCTTTAATGCATAAGGTAAATAGATATAGGGACAACGAATCCCTTTACCTTAGTCCTTTTGTGTAACATCCCGTTACCTTCGATGAGACTTGAATTGTGTATTATGAGAAATTTTTGAGAAATTAGAAAGTACAATTCATGCTTATGCTAAATATGGCATGCACATTTTTGCACATTAAGATGATTGTACATGCTTTCATGACATATTTCGGGTATAATTGAGTTATTAACGTGATTTGGCAATTCCAGTAATATTTCGGGTATTCTAGAATTTTTGGTGAAATTTAGAAAAAATATTGATTTATAGGCCAATTATAGAGTGACAAGTGGATAAAATTCTGTGTGACATGTGGACCTATAGCTATGAGACAAATGGTAGCTTATTTAGTGGACAAGTGGAAGACATGCAATGGAGACAAGTGTCGGGCATGCAAGAATACACGTAGCATTATGTTTTGAGTTAGGAATGTGTCTCTGTAATGTGTGTTCTTCGCTGTTCTTCATCACTGAACAAACTAGTATGGTCTCTGTACTTCGGATTCGATTTCATTGCTGGAGATAAAAGCTGAAACAAGTAAGTAACATGATGACACTTTATGGTGTAGGAATATACATGCATGCATGGACTTGGGAAGTTTGGTTTCGGTATTAAATAGATTAGATGATTAATTTGAGAGATAAGAATTGTTTTAAATGGTATGGAATGGACTCTAGTTTGGAAGATGTATGTGCTCTGTCTGTGTATTGAGAAAACCGAACATGGGTTGTTGTCACTGTACATGTATGCATCGATTTTTAGTGCCTGACTATAAGCTTGATTTTTGAGTTGTGTTTCGAATGAGTTAGAGGATTGGTTGCAAGTTATTGGAGTTAATTGATGTGAGATTGAGTTTCGGAAAAATTACAGTAGAGTGTGAAAGTGAAAAAAATCTGGAAAGTGGGGAAGACAAGTCTTCTGTAAACGTTCGCCGCGGCTCATCCTTGGTTCACCTCGGCTAAATCTTTTTAGTTCGCCGCGGTAAACTCTTGAGCTCGCCGTGGCGATCTTTTCAAAAATTCTTGAGAAAATCGGGTTTTTGGAGTGCTCGCCGCGACCACCTTTTTGTTCTCGCCGCGGCGAAGTCCCTCCCTTGACAGCTCAAACATACTTTAGTATTTTGACCATAACTTTCTCTGTAGTTATTGAAATTGGGTGATTTTTTATTTTCAGTAAACTAGACACATAGGACTACAACTTTTATGAAGAAATGGAGTTTTAATTCTGTCTCTATGATTTTCAATTCTTGGTTGGAAGTTGAGATAAGAATTCTGCTGAAGCTTAAGAGAATAGTCTAAACTATTTTGAGTATATCTTTTCGTATACTGAACCAAATTGAATGAGTTTGGTGGCATTAGAAAGTTAAGACATTGTAGAACAACTTTCTGGAAGAAAGCTTTGCTTGATTTTGTCATCTACCCTATCAGATTAATTATGCAATGTTGACCAGAAATCATGTGGGTAGAAAATCTGAAGTGGTCAATGAAGTTATGAAATTGTTTGACATTGTTTTGTTTCGGTCCAATTGTAAATATACATGGTATTAATGAGGGCTTTGATATCTGAATGATTTGTTGATAAGGATCACATTAGAGTACCCCGGAATTGTCATGAACATGCATCGTACATATTCCATATTCACATATGCATAAATGAATGCTTAAGATTGTGCAAAAGTATTAATGTGTGTGCAACGTATTGCATAAATGGATTATGCAGGTTAAAATTCCACAGTCAAGCGTTTCCAAAATTCAAATGCTAATCTAGAGCGTACTGAGTAGACCGAGATGGTCTTATATCATAAATTGTTCTGTTCTTTTTAAATTTGTATTGATTGACTACTGAATGTTTATATAAATGGTGATGGATTGTTGGATTCCTGACAGAAGGTCCGATGACTGTGTACTAGGGAGCTGTGTTATAGAAGTGCTACTTGTATGTGAATTTGAGACTTACGTGCCTATGATGTGATTAATTGTGACATATGTGTTAATTGTGACATATGGGATTGATGTGATATATGCTAATTAATTGTGGCATATGCATTTTATTCATGAATGCATAATCAGATAATGACAGTTGTGACCGGAGCAACCACTGATTAGAGCTTAAAGCTCAACGAGTGTATTTGAGCCTCGAGCTCAACAGTGATTTAGAGCCTCAAGCTCAATGTTTAATGAGCACTATATGGGACAGTTCAGGCACTCGGTCACAACACTGTAATAATTGGGACAATGTCATATGAACATTTCACATGCATTTGATTAAATATGCTTGATTGAGTGGTAGGCAAAATGCCTTATGCTTATGTGAAATAAATGTGTTTTGAATGCGCATTATATGAGTGATAAGTGCCGGACTTCGGTCCGATGACAAATGGGTTTTGATTGTGCAATTGCATATGTATGGGATAGGTTTCTCAACTCCACTGTTGAGTGCCGGACTACGGTCCGATGACATGTGATAGTGAGTGTATGGGATTGATGCATTTTATTGCATAAGTGTATGAAATATAATGGCTGTTGTGACCAGAGTCGCCACCGATCAGAGCTTTAAGCTCAACGAATGAAAATGAGCTTCGAGCTCAAAGTGATTCAGAGCCTCAGGCTCAACGTTTAATGAGCCCTGTATCCTCCAAACGGATAAGGGACAGTTATTAATGAGCCCTACATGGGACAGTTCAGGCACTCGGTCACAACAAAATAACAAATGAAAAGTGAGTCTCATGTGCATTGCATATGCATAATATGAATGATTACTTGTATCGAATGTGACTAATGTGAATGTGAATGTGGATTATGAAATAATGTGAAATGTGAGATGAAGTGAGATTTGTGAATTATGTGTGTTATGTGACTGGGTGAGCCATCGATGATGGTCACTCACTGAGTTCGCAAAACTCACCCAAAAATTTGCAATTATTTTTCAGGATTTGAAGAATACCCCGTTAGGTAAACGGGAGTATGATTACTGCATACAAGGGAAAGCTAGAAGTTGGGATCAGTTCGCATCTGCATTGTGTCTCCATTTTTTTGCATTAAATTATATTTTCATAAATAATTGTGTTTTGTGTATTTGAATATATTTGTGGCGTATAATTTTCCGCCTGGAACAAAGTTTTAATGTGTTTTGTTTTTGGAATGTGTAAATCGAAATTTTGGTTTTTGAAAACAAAATTTTGGCAACTCTGGTAGATAAAAAGGTGTCTGAATAAAAGTGGACCTAAATTTGTGATTATTGATTTGTGCGTATTCATAAGAAAAACATTTATATTGAGTTTTTGACTAAGTGATATAGCACGTCACCCTCGCGGGGCACGGACTCGGATATCACTATCGATATCGGGTTCGGGTCTTGCGGGAGTGGGGTGCTACATGAGGACTAGTTAAGGATAATTAGTTCACTATCTTAGAGAAGTAATATGGGTGAAGAAGAATCATTCATTCTCAATATTACATTAGGTAGCCTAATATATGTGATACGGGGAGAAAGAAATTTGAGAATTTTTCAACATAAGATATCACAATAACAGTGTTGATTATTTGAATTAAAGAACTTGATAAAGTAGTAATTGATTGTCCATAAGATTTCAACTGTTGGCCCCGAATTTTTTTCTTGATGAATAAGCATGATTTAAATTAAATTTGAGGTCTTTAAAGATTAATTTATCTTGGAGTTAATTAGCATGTTAATGTGAGTGAGATTATATGTAACATTCCTTCCCTATATTACGGGTTAGAATTTAGATTTCCATAATGGAGAAAATAGTAATGTGAGAGTTAGATTTTTTTTTTCATTTCATGCTCAGTATAATGTCAGCATACATGCTTGTGAATTTGAATTTTTACATACATGAAAATAATTGTACATGCATTCATTAACATTATGGGTATATTGAATTGTAATGGGATATGTTGAGAATTATGGTTATAGTGAATGAGCTAAATGAAATGGAGTAGAAGGATTAGAAATAAAAATTGACACATTGACATTCACAAATTCTCATAAAGTCATATAGCAATTCAAATGCAATCTCAAATCATCAATCAATCACATAACAATCAAAGTCATATTCGATTCACAACAGTTCATAAACAAAGAAAGCAATACTTTTTGATAATTCATCAAGATCATTCATAAATAATAGTTGTAACAAATGTAGCAATTTCATAATTAATAAAATCTTTCAAGCATAAAGAATTTTAGAAATTTTAACAATTTATTCAAAATCATTAGAAACAATAAATCTAACCTTTATAACAATTTTCATAATTTCAGAAATTTCCTTAATTTATCAAAATCATTTAAAACTTGTAACCATTTGTCCAAAGCATTCGGAAAACAATACAATTCAAAACTTCCTTTCTTTATTTTTTTGAAAAACATAAACAATAATTTTGCAAAACATTTCACTTCTTGAATTTTCAAAAATTCATAATCAACTTATAATTCAAAATATAAGCGTATTGCCCACCTCAATTCCATGCTTGAAACTTGTCCCAAGCATCAATTCTCCAAAGCCTTTCCTAAATTTTTTCTAATTCATAACATAAACCCTAATTAGATAACCATCCAAAATTAAACAAATTAAACCATGCAATCTACAAAATTGAGCTTGGAAATAACAAACCCATACCATTTTCAAGGTATCTAAACCAAAAAACTTCCAAATTTCTCAAGTCAAAATTTCGAGTCTTACCTCAATTTTCACTAAATTCGAATTTTCCTTGGTTCATGATGGAGCTTTCTTCATCCTCCACCCTTTTCTCTCTTGAGTCAACTTAGAAAGCTTGCTTGAAGACCCCTAAAAATCGAACCTTAGTTATTTTTCCTTTCCCATTTTCTTTCCACTGAAACTCCATTCTTCCTCTCCTCTTATTTCTCTTCTTCTTTTCTTCTTTTCCTTGTAATTGTCGTGTCTTTCATCTCTTAAAAATGACAGCCCTCTTTCTTATTCTTTTAACGAATGACAAATGACCATAATGCCCTCACATGTAAGTCTTATAACTTAACTCTTTAAGTAATCTTCCAAAATTTCCCCTGAACTTTATTTTCATTCATGCTTACTTTAGGACATTTTTCTCACCATCAAAATGAAGAAATTTGCTAAAACTTTCTTCTAGAGAAATGTTCCTCATTGTCTTAGTTTCATCACACCACCAAAATCATTTAATTTGGTGCACTCTCCATAAGTTATGCTCCAAACATTTCGGGTTATTCATATTCTAACACATTTTCCAGCACTTTATTTCCATCTAGAAATTGACATTCTTAAAGACAAAATTGAAACTTGAGTCCTTCAGGACATTTGTATCTCTATTTCTATAGTTTAATCCAAATCAAGAATCACCTCATTTGGATGACTAGAGCAAAAGTTATAGCCAAAATACTTTCAGCTCTTA
>JANSVI020001260.1:3955-16658 GCA_025434765.2 Erythroxylum kapplerianum | reverse complement strand
TGTCTATAATGGATACGGGAGACTGAAAAGCACAACATTGTAACAATGAATGAGAGTCTCATACATATTGCATCCATATATGACTGAAATTCGTTGAATGATTTGTAAAGCTGTAATGAAATAATAGATTTATTTGAACTACGTAATTGAATGAACTATGTGATTATATGATCGTAGTGATTTTATGATGGCTGTGTTTTGCTACAAGAGTGAACCATCGAGGATGGTTACTCTACTGGGTTCGCAAAACTCAACAAAATTACACCATTGACTTTTATCGGTCTGAGAGCGAGACGACCTAGCTTCTAAGACTTCATTGAAGCTGATTTTGTGCAGTTTAATATCAAAGATGACCTAAAGGTCTGTAAGCTGGGATTGAAGACACTGTAGTTATTATCTTTTATTATTCCTCAAATATGTAGCATACTGTATAGAATGAGTTGTTTATGCCCTTAATGATGTTAAATTGAATGCTACAATGTAACTATAGTTTTTGATATAAAATGAGGAAATTTTGGGTTTTAGTAAATGTGATTTATGATATTAGTTACGATGCCATGTGATAAAGTAAAAGTGAGATAGTTAACATGCCATTTCTGTCAGGCATGTGCATGTGTTACGCAAAGGGGGCACGTGTATGTGTCAGATTCGAATGGGATGTTACATCTGTCCTATCTTTGGGAATTGTTGGATTGTTTAGGTCTGTTTTGTGTGCATCCATATATCCTCCTAGGGGTATTAGGGTGTCACATTAGCTCCTTATAGCTTTAAAAAAAAGTAAGAAATATGCCCTTGTTCGTATCTCTAAACTCTTATTTCCTTTCATTTGACCTCTTAAATGTCCTTTTATAGTAATTAGGGTTCTGTAAGACACACGGTTAGTTACATTGGTGTGAAGCCAGATTGAATGTGTCATTTTTTCCCTAAATTTGCAAACATACATGGTCCTGATGAGTTACACGTCCACTTACATGATTGTGTAGCTCACTTACATGGTCGTATATGTCCACAAATGATTTTTTAGGATGTAGGAGAGGTTGAAAACTATATCTTCGTGATCCTACACGCTTCTAGAGAGTTACATAGTCATATCCACGATTGTGTAGGTTGTAGGAAATTCATTTATTTCATTTTTTGTCCAATATTCACACTAATTCATCTCCTTCTTGTTCCATAAAGGCAGATAAGATTGAACATCAATAGGACGACTCCAACCTTTGCTTCCTCTTCTTTCTCATCCTCCCTCTCTTTAACTAGCAACTCCTTTACACTCTTCAAAATTGTTGCATCCACTTACTCTGTTAAACTTGACTTAGTGTATCTAAGTAAAATACCCTACTGTCCTTCATAAAAAATTTAAACAAGCTATCAAATGATTTTTCATGTTGTAAATGAAAGCTTAAATCCTTTAAAACTGAGCTTAATTATTGTAATTACCTTTATCACAAACTCCGTGAGCTTAACTTCCCTTTTTACTATTAATTTTTGCAAAAATTTAAGTAGAGTTTGATTGTTCTAAGCAAAATGAGGATAGTCTCTCCATACTAAATTATAAGTATCATTATAAGAAATGTTTTATGGGCAATTTCCTATAAAATTTAGTTGCTCGTACAGTTGCCACAAGTTATAAGGCACCCGATATTCATGATTAGGCTAGCTACTATCACAAATGTCACCGCACATCACTAATACCAATTAAGCTTTCAACTACATTAATAGGTATAAATTATACTACGTTTTGATAGATGTTTAAGTGTGATTTGGAGTATTTCTTAGATGATTATCATGTATATAGTCTTAGAATTATGTTATCATTAGTGTTTGTTTATATTTTAAGTGTTTGTATGTTTTTTAGCATGATTTGGATCCTAATTTTATGTTTCAAGAGATGTTCGATGTGTGTTTGATTGTATAAAAGCAGGAAACTGAAGAAAAAAGAAGAATTGGAAGTATGGAAATAGGCCACGATTGTGACTTGTCTTGCCACGATTGTGACAGAGAGTGCAGACAACTAGTCCAGTGAATTTTTGCTTTTCCAACACGCGACTCTTTGTGTCATTTTAACATTTTGGGGGTTATTTTTGGAATCAAATTAAGTAGGTAAACCTTAGAAAGAACCCTAGAAGCCTCAAGAAATATTTAAGAACATAAAAACACTCAAAAAAGGGCCAGCAGAATAGTTATTTATTAAAAAATACACATTTATTTATTTATTTATTTATATTTTCTTGCCTACATCATTTCTTTAGCTAATCGTTCTTATGAAAAGATACTAATGATGGTACTCATTCGATTGACCTAAAATTATAAATGAATGTGTCAAATTCCTAGGGTGAATGAACTAACATCATATCCTAATTAACATGTATATTTAACCAAAGAAACCTAGGACACTAATTTCACAACTTAATAAATGTTAGAAACCTAAAAGACTATGTTCAAAGCTAAATCTATTCTTTTAAGTCCTAGACATGGACACATTCACACGAGTCACATCATGCAAGCCTAAACAAAACTAACATATAATATGTAAATTCACACTCAAAATAAACATATAATTCACACAATGCAACAAAAAAATAAAAAATAAAAAAGGAATTTGTGTTTTTTAAATAAATAACTATTCTGATTGCCTTTTTGGAAACAAATTGGGTTATGAATAGAGTTAGTAGCTGGTTAAGAATGTGATCTAGTTGAGTAATTGGGGAACATTCTTCACAAATGTTTGTCTTCACATTAAAAGACTATAATGACATTCCAACTAACTGCTGAATAAAAACATGACCTAGTTGAGTAACTAGGGGACATTCATGACAAATATTTGCCTTCGGGTTAAAAGACTAAGTTCATATTAATGAAGATTAACAAAAACAGTGTGTTGTTTAATAAATCCTACCAATCTTTGTGTATAACATGACTTCTTATAAAAAGATACTTAAGGATAGTTACAATTTTGATTGACTAATAAATTATCAATATGTGCGTAAGTGATAGGAATGAATGGATTTAGCATTAAGTCCTTATTAGTATGTATATTTAGTCCGAAACACTTAGACATATATTTCATAAGTTAATAAGTTAGAACAACTTGAAGGATTGGATCTTAATTTTATGTTTCAAGGGGTGTTTGATGTGAGTTGGAGTGTATGGAAACAAGAAATTGAAGAAAAGGGAAGAATTGGAAGTATGGTAGTAGGCCATGATCGTGACTTGTCTTGCCATGATCATGACAGACAGCACAGACAACTATTATAGGGAATTTCAACTTTTCTAACACACAACTATTTTTATAATTTTAACATTTTGGAGTAACTTTTTAACCAATTTAAGTGGGTAAACCGTCGAAAGAACCTTAGAAGCCTCAAAAACTATTTAAGAACATAGAACACTTAAAAAAGAGCAGCTACCATCTTCCAAAGTGAGAGACAAAGAAGAGTAATCTAAAGATTCCATATTTCAAGTTTAAGTTCAAATCAAGTTCTTTCTTTCTTTCCTTTGTTTATTTCATTAAACTTGATGTGTAACTTGGATTTGAATATGTTATTCACGTTTATGATGCTGTAATTATTAGATTTGGATTTCTTCTTGAGTTGCTTTGTGAATTGACTATTATTGATTTCAATTCAATTTTATGGTGTTGTGATGTTTAGGTATGTCGATACTTTGATAATAAATCGAGAGAGTGAGTTGAAAGTAATTTGATTAGGTCGGGTAATGAGAGTTAGTGACCTAATAAGTCTCCGAACTATTGAATTGGTAATTATAAGAAGGGAGATCTCGTGTAAGGACCTAATTATTCGACAAATCACTTAAGAACTAGTTGAAAACGTTAGGTAGACTTTATGAATTGAGAGGATGCAACATCTAAAATGTCATAATCGATTAGGGTTAATTGATTAGGTCTTGAGAAAGAGTAGTCAATCCTTTAGAAGATCTAGAATCAATATATAATTGAATCAATAGCAGTTAGGGAACAAAATAACGATAGAATGAATCCTAAGCTTCATCCTTGAGGTTCCTCACATATTTGTGGTAACTCATTTGTTATTTGATGATTTGCTTAGTTTCATTTAATTTTTTAAAATTTTGATATTTTATTTTCATTCAATTCATATCTCGATATCTTAGACAAAGTTAGGTTCACTTAGTTCCAACTATTTCCTTATGAGATTGACACCTTTAATACTACAAGTTTACTATTCGTATATTTGCAGATATTGGGGTTTTAATAGAAATAAAACTCACTCGATCAAGTTTTTGGCGCCATTATCGGGAAATTAGTTTAGGACTTTTTGAATTCCTTTTATTTTAAGGAATTATTACCCTTTCTTGTGATTATGGTATCCAATCACAAGAAATTAAAAAAAAAAAGAAAGAGAAGGAAGTTTGGGCATAAAATAAAAGACACATCAATTTGGACATCACAAGGAAACTATAAGGAATTCAAAAAGTTAAATGTCAAGAAGAGATAGAAAGAACGATAATGGAGAAAATATATCATAGGGAGGATCCTTGCGAACTTCAATGAGACACAATTTGGTCAGGGAAGTAATCATCCTTATTGAAGCACTTACAATCCAGGGTGGCAGAACCACCCAGATTTCTTTTGGTCTAACAATGCAAGAACTCAAACAGGAATTCAAGGCCTAACAAGATTTTAACAAGATGAGTCCAGTTCAATAGATTCTAAATTAGATAAGATCATGGACAAGCTCAAGAACATGGAAAAGACCCAGAAGAGACTAGAAGGGAACTTTAAGCAAGTAATGGAAGATCATGCTTCTTATATTCACAACCTAGAGGTTCAAATAAGCCAGATTTATAAGGAATTATGTAAGAAAAGTGTGGAAAACTTTCTGAGCAACATGGAAGTAAACCTAAGAGAACAATGTAAGGCTATCACATTTAGGAGTGGGAAAGAGCTAGAAGAACGGAAAGACAAGCTAAGACTTACCTTGTAGAAGACCAAAAGAAGAAGAAAAACGATGAAGACAAGAATGAAGACCCTTCATACATTCCTTCTTCGCCTTATCCACCAAAAATATCATTCCCACAAAGACTTTAGAAGAATGAATTAGATGTAACATTTGCAAAGTTCATGGAAAAGCTAAAGAAATTGCAATTTTACTTATCTTTTGTGGAAGTGTTGAAACGCAAACCTAAGCACACGAAGTTCCTTAAAGACATATTATCTATTAAGCGAACTTGGGATGATAATCAATTGATATCCATGATGAAAACCTCCTGCTCCTTAATTACCAATCACATGCCCTTACATTTCAAAGATCTATGGAGTTTTACAATACCCTGTGTAGTTGGTAATTTAGAGATTTCGAAATGTTTATATGACTTAGGCCCAAGTATAAACCTTATGTCTTTGTCAATTTTTAGGAAACTGGGGCTAAGAAATGTGAATCCAACATCTATATGTATTCAAATGGCAAATTAGTTGATAAAGAAATCGTTTGGTGTGGTAAAGGATGTACCCATAAAAGTGGACAAGTTTATCATTCTTGTGAATTTTGTCATACTAGAATTTGAAGAGGATCAAAACTTTTTGCTAATCCTTGGTTTACCATTTGTTACCACCAGAAAAGCTTTGGTAGATACCCATGAAAATAACCTCATCATTAGGATTAGAGATGAACAAGTGAAATTCAGCATGAATGAGGTATTAAAGAATCCAAAGGAGGGTAGCTCATCCATAAGAATTGATTAATTCAAATATTTAAAGGAGTGAGAGAAAGAAGAATACATAATAGTGGGGACTGGGTTTAAAGAATATGAGAAAGTCTCTTGATTCAAGAAGCTAACGAAGAAGAGAATGACTAACAAATGACAATGGAGATAAACGTTGAAGAAGATACAGGCATCTCTATTCACGAAGTGGAAGAAGAAGAGGAAACGAAGGTGAATGAGGAAGAAAGAAAAAAAGTTCACCATCTTAGAATTCAAACTATTAAATTCGATAGACGATTCAGGGAACTTTATTATTCCCTACATTGTTAATAATTTGTTACTTAAAAAGGGCATTACTGAACTTATTTAGTTTTCTTGATTTAATTAATTTTGACCTTTTGATTTTCTTACAATATGTAGCTTATTTATAAGCTACTAAACTAAACTGAGCCACACGAGTGGAAGCAAGCCACTCATAATTGACCCAAGTTAGAATACTTCAAGCTAATCATGTTAACTAAGCGTTACTTGGGAGACAACCCAAGAATTAGGATAATTTTTATTTTTTTATTTTATTTTATTGGTATTTTGTTATTTTTATTTTTTTGTAAGGAAATAATTACTAGAATTTCATGGTCGAAAGTATCTCCACATTCAGTCACCAATACTGTTACCACCTCAATCTCCTAGTTTTGTGCCCTTAACCTTTCCTTTTGTTTTTTCTTGTCATTTTTATTTTTATCTGTTGTTTTTCTCACATTGAGGACAACTTGTTGTCTAAGTGTAGGGAGGATTTTGCATTGACAAGTCATAAGTGTGAATTTTATATACCATATTGCTAGTTTTTTATTCAGTTGAAATGATGTGAATATATGTTGCATATTTGTGAATTGTCTGAATGTGCCAATGACAATAACTTGATGGAAGTATTTTAGCTTTGAACATAGTCATTGAATTTATAAAGGCATATTGACTTATGCATTTTATTTTTTAATTATCTTTGGTTAAATATACATGTTAATTAGGATATGACATTAATTTGTTCATCTTAGGAAATTTGTAACATACATTTATAATTATAATTCAATTGAATATGTTAGGATCATTAGTAGTCTTTTATAAGGATGACTGACTAAAAGAAATGAGGTAGGTTATGTGAAATAAAATTTTTTTATGTAGCTCTATTGAATGAATAACTATTTCATTGACCCTTTTAAAACAAATATTGGGTTATGAATAGAGTTAGTAGCTAGTTGAGAATGTGATATAGTTGAGTAATTGGAGATATTCCCAAAAAAATGTTTATCATTGTGTCAATAGGTTAAAATGACATTCCAACCAAGCTAATTAATAAAACGTGACCTAGTTGAGTAACTAGGGGACATTCATAACAAGGTGCTTGCCTTCGCATAAAAAAAACTAGGTTAACATTAAAGAAAATTAAAAAGTGATGTTTTGAAGAATAAATCCTACTAATCTTTGAAAATAGCAAAATTTTTAATAAAGGGATACTTAGTGATAGTTACAATTTTGGTTTATTACTAATTATCAATATATTTATATAAATGCTTTAGGTGAATGAATATATCTTGATTAGTATGTATATTCCATCCAAAGGTCTTAGCCATAAATTGCATAGGTTAATATGTTAGAGCAACTTGATTGATTGTAGTTTGAAGTTAAATTGGTTTCGTCAAGTTAGAAGTCATTGTATCATTAGTGCATGTTGCATGAATGCAAGTGTTATTGTATGGTTTATTTGATTTTTTGTTTTTGCTTAAGGATAAGCAAAATTTTAAGTATGGGGATATTGATAGGTGTAAATTATAATACGTTTTGATTGATGTTTAAGTGTGCTTTTGAGTATTTCTTAGATGATTATTATGTATATAGGCTTACAATTGTGTTATTATTAGTGTTTGTTTATATTTTACACATATTCTAAGTGTTTGTAGGTTTTGAGCATGATTTGGATCTTAATTTTATGTTTCAAGAGGTGGTTGATGTGTGTTTGAGTGTATGGAAATAGGAATTCAAGAAAAGAGAGGAATTGGAAGTATGGAAGCAAGCCACGATCGTGACAGAGAGCGCAAATAACTATTCCAACAAATTTTGACTTTTCCAACATACGACTCTTTTTTGTAATTTTAATGTTTTGGGGTTATTTTTGCAGCCAAATTAAGTGGGTAAATCCTAAAAAGAACTCTAGAAGCCGCAAGAACTATCTAAAAATATAAAACACTAAAAAAAGAGCAGCCACCATCTTCCAAACTGAGAGCACAAGAAGAGCAATCCAAAATGTTCAAATTTCAAGTTTAAGTTCAAATCAAGTTCTTTCTTTATTTCCTTTGTTTATCTCATTAAACTTGATGTGTAACTTGGATTTGAATATTTTATTCACGTTTGTAATGTTCTAATTATCATATTTGGATTTACTGTGGAGTTGTTTTATGTCTTGATTGTTGATTTCAATTCAATTCAATTTTTTAGTGTTGTGATGTTTGGGTATGCTAATACTTCGATAATAAATTGAGAGAGTGAGTTGAAAGTAGTTTGAATAGGTTGGGTAATGAAAGTTAGCGACCTAATAAGTCTCATAACTATCAAATTGGTAATTATGCAAAGAGAAATCTCGTGTAAGGACCCAATTATTTGATAGACCACTTAAGAACTAATTGAAAACATTAGTTGGACTTTGTAAATTGAGAGGTTACGAAATTTGGAATTTTGTAATCAATTAGGGTTATTTGATTAGGTCTTAAGAAAGAGTAGTCAATCTTTTAGAAGATCTAGAATCAGTATATGATTGAATCAATAGCAGTTAAGGAGCAAAATAATGATAGAATGAATCCTAAGCTTCATCCTTGAGGTTCCTCACATATTTATGGTAGCTCATTTGTTATTTGATTATTTGCTTAGTTTTATTTAATTGTTTTAAAATTTTGATAATTTATTTTTATTCAATCCATATCCTAATACCTTAGACAATAGTTAAGTTTTACTTAGTTCTAACTATTTCCTCACAGGATCGACACCTTTAATACCATAAGTTTACGATTCGTACACTAGCAAATATTGGGGTTTTATTAAAAGTAAAACTTACTTGACATGTATATTACCATACCTTTCAGTGCACACTTCCAATGTCACCGTAACCAAAAACATATTATAATCCCCAATAAAATAATGTCTTTCCCATCCTTCCATTGTGTTTGAAAGTTATAGCAATAAATAATCAAATCTTGAAAATATGCCACAAAATCAAGAAAGAGATCTTTAAAAGTAATTAATGCAAAAAGAACATAAAATTGCTTAAGTTAGTAAGAATAAATAATATAAAAAAGATTAAATTAATAAAATAGATTTTTTTTAATATTATATGTCCTAAAAAATTATGCCAAAAACTTAATGTGATATAAATATAAAAAAAACAATTTTAAAGAATAACAGCAAGTGCACCTATCATTTCTTATAATATAGTAAGTGAATCGAGTGTTGATTTCACAAGGACTATAAATACTAGTAATAATTATTATTTTATTATCTAATATATCAAGTGATTAAATTAGAAAAAAGAAAAAGAAAATAACAAATAATTAATAATTAACAATCAATCAAGACAATTAGATAAGAATAAACAAGTAACTAGATAAGATTTAAATAAATAATACTCTTAAAAGCTTTGCTACGCTTGAATTTATCTTGAGTTAATTTTTAATCTAGTTACTTGGATCTATAAGAATTCCTAAGTTACAACTATATTCTCTCTTGAGACATATAACCCCTATCTTTAAGTTAACTGGTTGAAATCTCTTTCTAATTAAGACTCCTAAGAAAGCAATACTCTATTTTATTAACTTTCATGATAGCTTTGATCCTAATCAAAAAGATTTATGTAATCTTATTTTTAAAACATATGCAACTATTATTATTCATCTTATGATCTATTTATACAAATAATCTCTCGATCCTAATGTATTAAATTTGATTGAATTAAAATGTTAATATATTTGAATTTAACATAATATAAACATGAATAATTCTAAAAAGACTAAATTCTTGCATTAAATAAAAGTAATTAATTCAAATAATAAGTTCTAGGATTCATCCAATCTAAATCTATATCCCAATTTAGTTCATGAAAAAGTAAAGAAAATCAATAATGAGTGATAAAAAACAAAATTAAAAAGTGAGTTCTTAAGGCTCTTAAATCTTGGTGGAATCTTGTTAGTCTCCAAGATTTTTTTCTCCTTTATATGTTTGGTTGTGTTTAATTATAAGTGCACAGTATATCTATAGCTAGCATAAGTGACTATGAGTCGGTCCTATGAGAACTATAATTATTAGTACCAATCAATTTTCATTATTTAATCAAAATGAAAGAATATGAAAAAAAAACTAAACCAACCTCAATAATAAATAAGAGTAAATCATTCCAGGCAACAGATAAGAGTAACAACTAATAGATATAATAGACTTAGATGTAGAAGAATCCTCGTAAAACTTTGCTATGCTTGAGTTTATCTTGATTTAATGAAAAATTATACTTTCTTAGACTTATAAGAATTCTAACTTAGATTATGTTCTCTCTGGAGACAAATAAACTCTATTCATAGGTTAATTAAACAAAATCTCTATCCAAACAAGACAACTTTAAATGTTTTAATTCACTTTGTGAATTCTTTTGACAAGTTGTGTCTTAACCTAGAAATATCTTTCGACTTTCTTCTTAAGTAGCTCACACTTGATCCTCTTTATCTCCATTATAACTTGAACACACATCTCATCTCTCGAATCTCAATGTATGAATCAAGTAATTGAATCTTTCACTTTGATTCCTTCAATTCAGTCAATATAAAACATGGATAAATCACAAGAAAAATTGAATCTTTCATTAAAAAAATCAATTCAAAAAATAATTATAGGGTTCATCACTTCTAAATATATAACTCAATTTAATTTATAACAAAAATAAATAAAAATAACAAAGAACAATAAAAAAGAGATAAGAATGAGCTCAAGGTTATTGATTATAAATCCTTCTTGATTGATCTTAATGGAATCTTACTTTCCTTTAGATTGCTTCTCCTTGATGCACTTTTTAAACATCCTTGGACCTTAAATTTTAAGTTAAACATAGGTTCGATAAAGTTTTGTCATCATCATGTATTGTTTTGTGCACCTCTTGGATTTTTTAATAAAAATTACTATCAATAATATGTCTAACATAGCCTTATATTATTTTAACACAAACCCGTATTGCCTTACTATGTCTCTATATTGTTTTAACAATAATGGGAACAAACAAGGTGAAACAACATAGAACAAGGCCTGAATACAAGGTCTAACATGCCCCCATAAAAGTCCCCCTATTTACAACATCCCTTTACACAACCCCATATAGGCCCCTTTGTTCAGAACATCCCATACTCACATGAAACACATTATGCAATTGAGACATCTCACTCGGTAAAGCTAACTTATAGGCCAAAGGTCCAATCCTCTCAATGATCTCATAAGGACCAATGTATCTAGGGCTCAATTTGCCCTTTTTACCGAATCTCAAAACTCCCCTCCAGGGTGATACTCTCAAGAATACTCTATCTCCCACACTTTACTCCATATCACGTCGGTGTTGATCCACATATCTTTTCTACCTATCCTGAGCTGCTTTAATTCAACTTCGGATCAATTTCACCTTGTCCACTGTATCCTGTATTAACTCTAGGCCTTCAATCATTCTCAAGCCTTCTTCATCTCAATACAACGGCGATCGACACTTTTTACCATACAGTGCCTCATACGGTGCCATTCCAATACAACTGTGGTAATGGTTGTTGTAAACAAACTATATCAATTCCATATATTGATCTCAAGCTCCTTTAAACTCCAATACACAAGCCCTGAGCATATCCTCAACAGTCTTGATTGTCCTCTCACTCTGTCCATTTGTCTGAGGATGAAATGTTGTACTAAAGTTTAACTTAGTACCCATAGCAGATTGTAAACTCCTCCAAAACCTCGAAGTAAATCTAGGATCCCTGTCCGATACTATAGACATTGGAACCCCATGCAGTCTCACCACCTCATTCACATATTTTTGGGCCCAATTGTTCAAGTGAGTTATTCTCTCTCACTGGTAAGAAGTCGGCCAATTTGGTCAACTGGTCTACTATGACCTAGATCGCATCATACTACCTCAAAGTCTTAGGCAATTCCATGATGAAGTCCATAGTGATCCATTCCCATTTCTACTCTGGAATGGGCAACGAATGGAGCTTCCCTACCGGAGCCTGGTGCTCAGCTTTAACTTGCTAATAGGTCATACACCTAGATACATACTCCGCCACTTGCTTTTTCATTCCAAGCCACCAAAAATGTTGTCTCAGTGTATTATAAATCTTGGTAGTACCAAGATTTAGCCACAATGTATCGTCTCTAAATTCAAACTCAAAATTTGTTTTCTTCTTAACTTCTCAATCAATTTCACCAAATCAGGATCTTTACTCTATACTCTTTTGATTCGATCATGCAACATTTGCCTCAGTTTCAATATAGTTGTTAATGCTTCATTATGCGCTAGATTCAACTCTACATTCAAAGTTCTCAACTGAATTAGGCTTGGTAACTCTAATAACTAAATCTGAGCTACACTAGTGTTCAACTTTTTGCTCAAAGCATCAACAACTGCATTAGCCTTTCCCTGATGATATTTAATTGTGCAATTATAATCTTTCAGTAACTCTACCCATCTTCTCTATCTCATATTTAGCTCTTTCTAGCTTAGCAGATACTTTAAACTTTTATGATCAGTAAATACCAGAAAGGTTTCACCATACAGGTAGTGCCTCTAAATTTTCAAAGCAAAAACTACAACAAGTTCCAAATCATGAACTGGATAATTAAATTCATGAGACCTCAACTATCTCGATGCATATGCTATTACCTTACCATGCTACATCAGAACACATCTTAAACCCTGGTGTGATGCATCACTATACATAACATAACCTCTAGAACCTAA
>JANSVI020001216.1:77541-90199 GCA_025434765.2 Erythroxylum kapplerianum | reverse complement strand
GTATATATCAACAAATAATTTATAAATTATAAATGAATTTTAATTAATATAAATAATTAGTATAAAAGAATTTTAATTAGATGCAGAAGACTTTGCTGGAAAAGCATGAATCGATTCGATCAAAATATCTTGTTATCTATATGGCAAGTTTAGTTTTATCTTATTGCTTGTCTTTATGGGAATAACATCTCAAAGGAGTAAAATTGTATATTATTAAACCTCTTTAGACTCCATATTTTAGTGAAACTAGTTCTGAACCCCATGCTTTGCATGGGTTGTTACAAAGCAAAAAATAAATTTTAATAACAAAATTGAAAGGAAAACATAAGTATAAATTTAACATGTTGCACGGGTGTCAAAAAAGAATAGTTACATAAATATATAAATATATATAATAAAGTTAGAGTCAATTTATTAATTATAACATAATTGGTAATTAATCATATATAAATTAAAAGTAATTAAAAATGACAAAATATATGGGCTAATTAGTCAATAATACTAAATATTAATTAATCTATTAATTATATTAATTTTTAAAAAATTATTATTTAATAAATAAATAAATTTATTATATTATAATTATTAACAATTAAATCAAAATTAACTAATTAGTTAATTAATTAATTATATTCTAAAGAACAAATTTTTTATTGCTATTAAATATATTATAATTAATAGTATATAAGTGAATTCTTCATCGCTTATTATCTGAGGCTAATGGTTAAGCAACAAATAAGTGAATTCAACAAACTTCCAAAAAGGGAAAGTGGCTAAGTTGAATTATGTTCTAAATCTAAAATGTCACATGTCAACCAATTATTCATCAATCACACTGAAAGACTAGAGCTAAAGTGACTCAACACTCAGCAAATTCAATTGCCATTTCCTTCAAGGTTTTGTTTGCAGGTTGCAGCAACTTATGTGCCTCCTGCAATCCAATGAACTTTGAGAACAACAAAATATCAACTGTATCTTTATGATGTAACAACGTTTTTGACTTGGAATAGTGGAAGACGGGTTTGAATACCCAAAGTTTATGCTTGCATCTATCATCATATTGTTGTTTTTCTGTGTCCTAGAGCTGCTGAATATTAGTGAACTACAGCTTTTCAATATTTGGACAAGTTAGCCCCTCATGAAATTCCATCTTTTGAAAGATAGTTTAGCATTTGTTATCAATCTTATTGGTGCCTTTATTGTGACTATTCCAGAAGTAAATGCAAGTATTTATTTTTCATAACTTTCTTTTGTGCATATTACAGGGTAAAAATCCCTGGGGTAAATCAGAAGGCAGAGGCTATGGTCTGATGCAGCTAAACATCTTTGATGAACTCAATCACAAAGATTCTGAGCTTGATTGTCAGCCAGGAAGTCACCCTTGTGCTCCCACACAGGGCACGGTGTGGGATATCATTCCTGGTATTGGAAGGGATATGCATGCGCATCAACTTGATGGCTTCGAATTTTTATGGAAAAACATAGCAGGGGGGATTTATCTTGACAAGTTGGAAAAGAGTAACAGTTTTAGTGGCGGCAGTGGATGTGTTATATCTCATGCTCCAGGAACAGGGAAAACTCGTCTCGCCATAGCCTTCATCCAAACATATATGAAATTGTATCCCACTTGCATGCCAATCATTATTGCTCCTCGTGGCATGTTGCTTACGTGGGAAACAGAGTTTCAAAAGTGGAATGTTGACATTCCCTTTCACAATCTGAAGAAGAGAGAGCTTTCAGGAAAGGAAAATGAGGAAGCTGTCAATAATCTGGAGGAAATAAAGAATGATCATCAAAGAAGATTATATATCCGTGTAGTGAAGTTGTTGTCTTGGATGAAGGATAGTAGCATCCTAGGACTCAGTTACAGACTTTTTGAAGAAATTGCTGGAGAAAGAAGAGAAAATAAAAGTAAAGTGTGGAAGAAGAATGAAGATTGGATGAGAGAAGTTCTTCTCACACGTCCAGGCCTTGTAGTACTTGATGAAGGACACACAGCTCGTAATGAAACAAGCTCAATCTGGAAGACTTTGTCAAGCATTAAAACAGAAAAGCGTATTATACTGTCAGGAACTCCCTTCCAGAATAATTTTGATGAGTTATTCAACACACTCTCACTGACAGGGCCCAAATTTCTTGATAAGGTTTCATCTAAATGCCACAAACCTTTTCCTAGGAGACGAAATCATAAGAGAAGTGATACAAAGTCAAAGTGGGATTCTCTAACGAGTCGTATTCTCAATGCTCGAAATGATAAAGCAAAAGCTGACAGTGTAGAAACGTTCAAAGGCTTGATTGAACCATTTGTGCATGTGCATCGCGGTGACATATTACAACAAAGACTCCCTGGGTTGAGGGATTCCGTTGTTATCCTACAGCCACACGATCACCAGAAGAGGCTTCTTGATGCTATAGAAGGAATAAGGGATTCGTGTCAAAGTACCTTTAATCATGAATATGCCGTGTCTGTTGTTTCTGTGCACCCTTCTCTCTTGCCCAAGAGATTTGAAACGAGAGTACTTATTCCAGATCAGGATAAGCTAGAGAGCCTTAAATTGAATACAGATGTTGGAGTGAAGACAAAATTTCTTGTGGAACTCATGCGGCATAGTCAAGCTAGAAATGAAAAAGTTCTGGTCTTCAGTCAGTTCATTAGTCCATTGAAATTGATCAGAAAGCAGCTTCGATCTCGTTTTAATTGGATAAAGGGGAGAGATATCCTATATATGAATGGAAAACTAGACATTGATAAGCGCCAATCATTGATGAAGGACTTTAACGACTCAAAGAGTGAGTCAAAGGTGTTGCTTGCATCAACAAGAGCTTGTTCTGAGGGAATCAATCTGGTAGGTGCATCGAGGGTGATTTTGCTTGATGTTGTATGGAATCCTGCTGTTGAGAGGCAAGCAATAAGTAGGGCATACCGGCTGGGACAGAAGAAGATTGTATACATTTACCACTTACTTGCATCTGGTACAATGGAAGAGGAGAAGTACTGCCGGCAGGTGGAGAAAGAGCGCATATCGGAGTTGGTGTTTTATAGTGCAGACAGAGACAGGGCCAGTGATCACCAGAGCATTTCATCTGATATGCCTGATGACAACAAGGATTGCATTTTGGAAGAGATGGTTAACAGGGATAGTCTAAAAAACATGTTCAAAAAGATAATATACCAGCCAAAAGATTCTGATTTAGTTAAGTCGTTTGCTTGGTGAATATTTAGCAAAAGCAAAATTCCTCCTGGGATGCATTTGATTGACTACACTTAAAAACCAAGTCTTTTTGTAGACCCAACAGAATCCTTCTTGTTTTAGTTATTTTTTGAGGGTCGTCAAATGCTGGCTAGTAAGAAAATAGTAATCTTCATGAGATACTGATGTGGGTTCAAAGCATGTTACACTTACAGATACTGCTTCCAAACTGTACATGTTTCAAATAACAGACATCTGAATTGTGCCTGAACCTAGCACTGAATTGTTTCTCTTTTCAATGCTAATGTAAGTATCTTTCTAACATTAGGAAAATGGCTATATAACTGTTGTATAGTTTCTAAAGCGATTGAGGCAAGGAAAAGTCAGTAGTAGTCTATGCCATTACCTTCCTAATACATTTTCCTTTTGGAGAATTTGAGAATATGTCAAGTAATACATTTTCCTTTTCGTTCGTTATTTCTAACTAATAAAGAAACTGTTTACAAATGACCTATGTGAGGATTAAAAAAAAGAGAAATAATTTAAAAATAATAATAATAAGTGAGTTTTATATTAAGCGAGAATTAAATATTAAAAATAGAGTGGTAGTTAATTTTAATGATTTCTTTAAAAGTATAGATTAAAATATTATTTTTTAATTTCATCTGAAAAAAGAAATATAATTCGTATGGATCCGAAATCTAAGCCCGGGTTTATAAAAACCCACCCGTTTGCCCACCATACTGAGGGCTCTATAAAATGTGAGCAGAGAAATGCTAGGGTTTGTTTAGCATCTACTCTTTCCGTGTTAGACGCTAATTCTGTGTCCACTTTGCCATCGTAATGGTACTCCCATTTTTCTTTACATGATGCTTGTTCATTCTATATCTTTGTGGTTCTGCTATTTTCTCGTGTTACTTTTGCTCTTCTGGATTTTTGATTTTGGAATTTAGGGTTTAAACTTTTATATATTGGTTTGCTAATTATTTGGTTGCAAAATTGTGTTGGCTGCTTACTGATTGGATTGTGGTGATCATAGAGTTCCAATCCTTGTCGCTAATCGCGTAATTGCAGTGATACTTTTTGCATTTTGAAGGTGTAAACATGAGTTTACTTTATTATTTATTTCCAAATGTTTGGTACTTTATTATTTATTTCCAAATTGTTTTCTCAATGCAGAGTAAGCGGACAAGGAAGGCGGGCATTGTTGGAAAGTATGGTGGGTATTGATCAATTTTAGTGGTTTTTCCAATTTCTTTGTATTCGCTCTTCGTCCCAGTTTGGTTATTGAAGATTTATGCTGGATAACCACTGTTATTTAGTTTTGATGAAGATTTTCATTGACAAACCCCGTAGTGCACTTCTTGGTTAATTCTTACATCTTTTATATTGTTAAGAAACTATATGAAGCCTTGAAGTAATATGCATGATTTTAAAAACTGTATATTATGATTTGAATATTGTTCGCAGCTTCAACTTTTAATCAATTTTTACCAATAGTTGAATAGGAATTCAAAAATTGTTGGGCTTCACTTTGCATTATAAGGTTATGATTAATAGCTAGTTCATTTTTTAACCAAAAGGTTATTGTCTTCACTTTATCTGATGTATGATTTTAATGATATAGGCACCCGATATGGGGCTAGCCTGCGCAAACAGATCAAAAAGATGGAGGTTAGTCAGCATAGCAAATACTTCTGTGAATTTTGTGGGAAGGTAAGCACATCCATTTGACTTTTTTGAGTGCTCTTGCTGAGCAAGTCTTAGATATTAAAAGTTGTGGTTTCCAATTTCTTAGTAACCTTCTGTATTGTTGTAGTATGCTGTGAAAAGGAAGGCTGTTGGAATCTGGGGCTGCAAGGACTGTGGGAAAGTTAAGGCTGGTGGTGCCTACACATTAAAGTAAATATTCTCACCGATGTTTTTCTGAAACCTTACACATTTGATATCTTTTTGTCTGTTTTCTTCCCGTTTACCTTATCTAGATCTCTAAGACTGTTGATTTTATTCTGTGACAGCACTGCCAGCGCCGTGACGGTGAGAAGTACCATCCGAAGGTTGAGGGACCAGACTGAGAGTTAAACTGCCATCGTCAGCTTATTAGTCTTTGGGGTATATGTTTTGTTGTCTTCTCGGCTTGAAGTTGATTTGAGGATGTTGATCAATTAAATGCACTTCTGTATGAAGTAATGTAAGTTTGGCGCTTTGGCATTGTGATCTTCCTTGATTTAGAAAAGGTTTTAGCTTTATAATCTGCATCAATGTTCTTTTTGGAAATATTCTGTCGATGTTATGGCCTTGCACTCACATTGTGTTTGCACAATCTTTTATTGTAACTCGTTTGTGGTAGCAGGACTTCAGGTTGTACTATTTTTGGCAGACTGGCCGTCGAAGTTAATGGACAAATTTCAGATTAATGGGGCCTGGCCTCATATGGCCCAAATTTGTCAGGTTATGTCCATTTTAATGTGGTTTTAGGTCAAATTGGAGTCTGACTGTCTCAGACGATTTAAGGTCAAAGATCTAAATAGTCTGCCTGCCTCCTTAAAATCAATGTTCTGGATAGATCGGTTTAACAATAAAATTGTAAAAGTAGATTAATTTCTTAGTTTGATTTTTATTTTTTTAATTGAGTTTAATACTTTCTATTTTAAAAATTAAAAATATTTATTTAATATTTTTAATTAAACTTTAACTATTTTTTTTACTTAATTGCTTTTATAATGGTTCAATGTTATTTTAGCTATACATATGTTCAAAATTTAACAATATTCACACGAATGAGTTAAGAAAATTTTATAAGTGGCATAAAAAGGGGTCTCAAGAAATACCACATTTTTAAGAGTCTACATCTATTCGTAATAATTCTAAAAACTTTTTAGTAATTAATTGAAATATACTTTTAATTTTAATTAAATTTTAGTTAGAATTAATTATAATTATAACTAAATACAAAATTAGCTTTAAATAAGATATGATATCTCGTATTGTTTCTTCTTATTGGTTAAATGTCTTATATTTAATATTAAAAATTTTGTAAACTTTACAACTAAGTCTAATTTAACATAGATGCTGAGCCTGGAGTTTTATCAAGCTTCATGCACTTGAACCTAATCGGGCTTGGGCAGTTCGAAGTCCGATTAAACCCAAAATTTTAATTTTTAAATAAAAATAGAATACAACAATATTTTACTCAAAATAATCTCATTTTACCTATAACTTTTGAGTTTAGATCGATTGACTTCGAGTTTAGTTGGGCCAAGCTCATACTTTATTGTGATTTATAAACTTGATTATCTTTTTCTTTATTCTTTATGTGTGACATAAGGTAATAGATATAACTTATAACTTTAAATCATATTCGATATTAGATAAAGATTGATGTCAAAGATTACATCATGGCAACTTAAAATGTCAAAATAATTTTGACTAATATTTTCATTTTTTTATATAATTTAATCATTATATCATATAGTAGAGCATGAAATTATTGTCTTCTTTATTTGAATCTAATAATATTAGTTATATACTGTTAGTAACTAATTTAAATAATGACATTTGAAAACTTTTTGTAAGTAATTTATAACTTGATTAAGGATTTCTGAATTAACACTAATAAAAAATAATATAATATTATCACTAATCACTTTAAAATGATAAATCTTATATCAACAACTCAACAAATTTCATATAGTTTATGTTATATCATGTAATTACGAAGTCAATTATTCTTCCAAAGCATATATAATAAATAGTTTCAAAATATGACAATTTTTATATGAAGAAAATTTCAACTCAACATATGACATAAATACAGGCAATGTTTCAAATAGAATTATTATATTAGATTAATTAAGTGAACTTATATTTTAACAAATATACATAGATTTGCTTATACATCTCTATATTTATTTTATGAAAATAATTATTTTCTTCACCAAGAAAAGCATATCGTACACTAATTTTGTTACGCTTTATTAATATTTACTTTCAATTAACTAATAATAATTTAAAGAAAATAAATAAATAAAATATAAATCTCACAATTATAATCTTATCTTAATTTTCTTTTTCTTTCTTGATCAAACCAGTATTATTCACTAGACTACCGGTCGAGGCTTCTTTATCCTTGGGGAAATGACCATCTGAGTTTTAGATCATTGTTTGGTCAATCATTTGGAGAATCTTAATCATATTGGATACCTCATACTAATCCTTAATAAGCAAGCTCTCATTCAATTAAAGTGATGGAGCATCATCAATGCAATTTCATTTGAAAGATTGCATAAAGACCAAGTAAACGGTTAATTTTAAGCAAATACTTATTGTTCCAAAAGCTGTTTTCAACGCTTATCAGTGAGGGGGTTAACTTCATACAAAGATATGGATTGTAATGTTACACGATTAAGAAACCAAATTAGAAGGGTCGAAGAAAAACTAGAATTACAGTTCATACTTCACAACTCAAAATAAAAAGATAACCCAAAGCCTAAAGGACCTTTAACACAACTCCAAGAAACCATAATGTCCTTGACACTAGACATGGTCAGTAGAGCAGTAATCATACCATGGACTAATGACTTCATAAGCCAGGACTTGACAACCATTACTTACTAGAATACAATTTCAAACATGAGCAGAATCCAAAGTTGCTAACCCTAACCGTGTCAATTTCATAAAGTCAAACTCCATTTACATAGGAAGGAAAGTAAGTAGTATTACTATGTCTAGAGTAGATAAGTAGTACTACTATGTCCAGAGAAGCAAAAAGTCAAGGTCCAGATAAGCAAATTTAGAACATCACCTTTTACCCCTAAAAAGAAAAGACGAAAATGGTTGAACATCTATAGAGCCAAATACAAAGCATTCCCAAGGTGAACATTAAAATCATTTGCTCCATAGGACAGGTAACAAAATAACAAGCTATGAAGCACACCGTCAACTTCTCACTCTGGTTATTAACAAGTAGCATCCATTACAAAGAGGTGTATATAACTTACTCCAAGAAAAAAGACACTGATGAATTTGCATTGTACGAAATTATGAGATAGAGATAGAGAAAGGCCAAACTACAAACGCAGCTAAAGCTGAAAACTACAATCACCCCAACATGGTAGCAAAAAGTGATTTCCTCTCCTTTTTCTAACATCTATGTTTAATGCACTTTTCTCCATGTAAATTACGAAGTGCTGGGAGCAGTTTGGGCCCAAAGAAATCTCAATCTGCACTAACCATGATTAAGGTATTGTCTCTGAGTGGAGAAACACCTGGGATATAGATCTGTGTTAGAGATTTAGCTTGTCATAATTTGGGGGAATATTACAGCTTCAGTGAATCTCCAAACACATACCTCAATTGAGAATACACTTTTGTGGATTCTTCCGAAGAAGCTTCACAGTCAATTATCAGGGCTTGTGTACTTTAAACCCAAATACTCTTGGAACGTAGCTCTGTGATGCTTTCTGCGGTTTGAGATGACCATACGTCATCAAAAATAGGTGAGGCAACGTTGTGCCAAAGTATGCTCCATCAATGTCTAAATTAATTTAAGGAAACTTGGAAAAATCTTCCAAAAGGAACTCCAGGAAGTAAAGAATCAATATAAACATAACAACCATGGACTCCTGATTTTACATTCAGATGAATAATAAACCAACAGAAGATTGATTCCTTAATCTTAAGGGGAATAGTTAGGCCAATCTAGGCATTTATATCGTATATTGTACTTGAATTTATGAAGGAGGTGAGCTTTCTTCTTAAAAACTTTGAATTTCAGCTTGGAAATTGTGACGCTTTCTTTCTCAAAGTGATTCTTAAAAATGACTCCTAAACCATAAAAGATACTACTAAAACCTATGAGCATTATAATAATTACTTTGATAAATTTAAAGCCTCGGAATGATTCCTAATTCTTTTTAGAAATCCTAAAAGTAATTACTATTTTCAGATATTTAATACTACATTTCAGTCCGATGACCTTATTTTACAGCTTACATGTGTTTTTAGCATATTCTCTATCCTTCATACATTAACACAGAACTCAGATTTGAAATAACAGAATTACATAATAATGGCTATTTTAAGAGACTTTCATGAAAGAAGTACAGCAAAGGATACTGCTTTGATATTTTGATCGAGGGTAGTATATATCGTCACATATTGGGCAGTAAATCTTGACAGTGCTTGAACGTGGGATATCTGACTGACCTACGGGAAGACATGGCTGTCCACAGCAGTAAACCCTCGGGCATCTCCCAAAGTCATAGTTTTTGTACTTTTCAAGCTGTAAAAACCAAGATCAGATCACTGTGGATAGTAGCCACCGGGAACATAACATCACAAAATGAAATCTCACCATAGCTGCCATTCCTTTGCTAGTCAATACGTATCGAGCATGAATCAAACCATAAAGCATCTCGGCAGCTGATTCAATTAATTCATTCTGTTCCTCTGTAAACATATGCGTGACAGACAGAAGTACTCACCACCCCCACACTTAGCTTTTGACCGTCCTCAAGCAAAACAATAAAATCAAAGTCACAAACTAAAACGTTTTCACATGTTCCAAATTTCCTAGGAATAGATAGACAAAAGAAAAGAGGAATAACTTTAAATGCTTCGACTCATAATCAATAAAAAATCATTTCCTTTAGAAATAGAGCACTAGGAGTGACTTTGAAAAAATGTGTTTAAGAATACGATAGATCTACAGGTACACTCAAACATTATTCATGATTAAG
The DNA here is from genome assembly GCA_025434765.2 of Erythroxylum kapplerianum. Lineage (NCBI taxonomy): Eukaryota > Viridiplantae > Streptophyta > Magnoliopsida > Malpighiales > Erythroxylaceae > Erythroxylum > Erythroxylum kapplerianum. The sequence goes on along the minus strand of JANSVI020001216.1, from coordinate 80,268 downwards.
ACATTGCACAACTTTGCATATCATTTCAATTCTCCAGTACTAAGATTTATATGCATAATCATGAATCAAAGGACTTTTTTAAGGTTGTAATGTATGCAAAGGTTAAGGTGAGATGTATTCAAATAATGTGGCATAAAAGCTATGAAAACTAGTAAACTAGGAAAAATACTCAATGTAACATCAAGGTAAAAACTAACACTCACTCAAAATTGGGTGCCATCAGCTATAATGGATGCAAAAACTCTATTACACAGCTTAGATTTGAGCTCTCACACCATAAACCATATGAAGCATAAGGAATTAGAAGAAATCACTCATAAAAATTGATGATAAACTACACATTGTAACCATAAGGAGTGAACCTTTAAAACAACATCTCCCTTATTTACATCATAATCAAATCACCCTTTCCATACAACTTTAGGAGGAAAGACTAATATGAAAAATTTTGCAAAATAAATGTATTTCCTCTTTGATAATTTTACTTAAAAATATTTTTTTCTTTTTCTTCTATTTTTTCTTTGTTCTTTCTTTTTTTACAAACATCAAAAATGGGATTTATTTTTTACATCATAAGGGAGATGTTCTTTCTTTTTTTTTACATTGTAACCATAAGGAGTGACCTTTAAAACAACACCTCCCTTATTTACATCATAATCAAATCACCCTTTCCATACAACCTTAGGAGGAAAGACTAAAATGAAAATTTTGCAAAATAAATGTATTTCCTCCTTGATAATTTTACTTAAAAAACATTTTTTTCTTTTTCTTCTCTTTTTTTCTTTGTTCTTTCTTTTTTTTACAAACATAAAAAATGGAATTTATTGATAAGACATAAAGTGGAATTACATAAATTATAATTATCCCCCTTATATGCATACATCTACGCTTATACTCTTATGCATCCATAATCATCAGCAATCGACAAATTTTCCACTAGCTTTAAGGCTTGGGTAGAAATTTGGTTAGGTTAAAAGCATGTAATGTGGTTATCACAAAAAGAAAAGGTAAATAAAGATTAAGGGGGCTTATCAAAAGCAAAAATCATATCGATTGGTAGCTATTCGGTTAACGTAACTTGTAAAACAATGAATGCCTATATCATTTTCATATTAACAGATGTGGTAAAAATGTGCTCTCAAATAAAAAATCAAAGCAAAGTCAAGATATACATGTTATTAATGTCACATATAAATAAAAGACAATGAGATTGATATGGATGTGTCAATCTATGAAGGCTCAAATTGTCACTAGCTTATGTCTCCCCACTAATCAGTACTTTTTTAAAGGTAATGTATATTGACGAATCACAAGAGTAGAAGTACATACTTAAGTTTCCATCAATTTTTCTAGTTAATTCACTCTCTAACGGTGACTATATAGTCCTAGAAGCAATAGAAATAAAGAAATTGTTTGTTTGTTTTAATTTGACTCTCTCTCTTTTTTATACTTATAAACATGTAAGAAACAAACTTAACACATGCATATAAAAAATAAACAACTTAAAAGTACACTTGATATTCCTTACCCCCATATTTAGAACTTACATTGTTCCCAATGTAACCTTAATTGTAAGAAATGAAGCATTTAACAAAACAAAAAATATGAAACTGTAAATGAAAAGAAACGAAGTTCCCTTGGATTAGCCTCCAAGTAGCGCCTTTGCTTATGGTTGCTAGCTACACTCATGCTTTCCTCCTCATGTGGCAAAATTATGGTCTTTAGGTGTCTCAAATTTTGCCTTTTCCACTTGAGATTCTTCAAGATAGGGCCTGAGTTAGTGACCACTCACATTCAGTGTCTTCCCTATCTTCAACCTCTTAATCTTTACTGAGTCAAAATCTCCAATATCTCTTCACCCTTTTCCTCGTTCAATTTCTTCAACCTACTAAGTAAAGGTGAATGGTTAGTCTTAACAACAACTGGGGACATAGTGTTCACCTTTATGTTAAATGATATATCCTTTTCTCCTTTGAGCTCCTTCTTAATTTCTTCTTCACTAGCAATCCTTTGAGTAGTGCTCTCAAGATTCTCAATCTCCTCTCCACTCCTTAAGGTTACAGCACTAACATTCTTTGGATTTGCCTCGGGTTGAGATGGTTGCTTCTCTCTACTTTGTGATTCTAGGCAATTGATAGCTACCCTAATATGATCCATCTTACTTAACAAGTTCTAGATTCTAGACCTTGTATCTTGTTGGAATTGTTTAACATTTTGTTGAAATTGTAGAGTATTAGTAGCAAAGGACTTAACTAAATCTTCCAAAGATGTACTTGAGTTGGAATAGGAGGCTTCTGGTCTATACATGAGTTGTTGTATGCTTGCAGCTTATCTAGGAAGTAGTTTTGCTAGCTATCCCTGTTATAACTAAGATTGAGGTGATCTCTCCAACTTAAGTTATAGGATTAAGAATATTGGTTATGGCAAAATTTCTACTATTAACATTGACATACTCCCTTTGACAGATGTCAGCACCAGCCCCAGCAAATAGAGGTCAGGGGAGAGTGTTTGCTGTGAATCCCCAAGAAGCACAGGCCTCTAATACAGCTGTCACAGGTAACCCTATACAAACCCGTTGATATTGAGTTAAATTGTTGTTATGAATAGAATATTTATGCTTTGTTATGATAAAAGATATGATCTTTCTTTCTATTGATGAATGTTGATATAGGCATAGTCCTTATCCAGAATGAGAATGCTAAAGTGCTATTTGACTCGGGTGCCACT
>JANSVI020001168.1:3354-14173 GCA_025434765.2 Erythroxylum kapplerianum | reverse complement strand
TCTAGTAGGCCAACACTCTGCCCCATATAACATTGTTGGCCGAATCACCATTTTGTAGATCTTCCCTTTGAGTTTATAAGGGATCTTTTTGTCACACAAAACACCTTATGCACTGTGCCATTTAACCCACCCAGATCTAATGTAATGTAACACATCTTCATCGATATTACCATCACTCTGAATGATAGATCTGAGGTATTTAAAACTCGATTTTTGTGGTATGATATCGATACTAATTGCTACTACCTCCTCCTGTACCATCTGGCTTCCCGAAAAGTTATATTCTAAATACTTTGTCTTGGATCTGCTCATCCTAAAACTTTTTGATTCTAAAGTTTCTCTCTAGCATTTTAACTTAGAATTGACCCTCTCCTTAGTCTCATCCACCAGGGCAATATTGTTAGCAAATAACATACACTACGGTACATTTCCTTGAATATGTTTGGTAAGTTAATCTACTACTAATATGAATAAAAAGGGCTTAAGACCAAGCCTTGATGTAGTTCTACACTAATAGAAAACGCTTTCGTGTCACCTCCTACTGTCCTTATTCTAGTCAATGCTTCTTCATATATATCCCTAATTACTTTGATATGAGCACATAAATGTCCTTTGCTTGCAAACACCTCCATAGGAGCTTTCGGGAACCCTATCATACTCCTTCTCTAAATCAATAAAAACTATATGTAAATCTCGTTTACATTCCCTGTAGCATTCCATTAGTCTCCGTGGTAGATATATTGCTTCTATCGTAGACCTATCAGGCATAAATCTAAATTGGTTGTCTGATACAGAAGTAGCTCTCTAAATTCTCTTTTCAATTACTTTGTCCCATAACTGCATGATGTGATTTAGTAATTTGATGCATCTATAGTTGTGACACTGTTGGATATCTCCTTTGGCCTTGTATACAGGGATTAAACTACTCATTCTCCATTTATTCGACATTTTGGTTGACTGGAGGATCGCATTAAAAAGCTGAACTAATCACTTAATACCAACAGCTCCTATTCGCTTCCACACCTCTATAGGGATCTCATCTGGCACTACGTCCCTTTCGCTTCCCATCCCCCTCAGAACCTTTGTAATTTCTCCCCTTGTGATCCTTCCATATGAGTACCCGTTAAGGAAATGCCCCGACATGAAGGATTTACCTAACTCTATGTTGACCACTATGTCTTCATTATACAAGCCATAAAAGTATCTCCGCCATCTCTTCTTGATGGCTTTTGCCTTTGTGAGTACCTGACCTGCTTCGTCATGTATATAGCAGATTGGGTTGAAATCCTTCATCTCACATACCCTATCTCGTGCTAGCTTAAAAACTTGTTGTGCTCCCTTGAATGAATCCAACTCCCTCTACATAGTCTCATATGCTTTTCCTTTAGCCACTATAATAGTCTTCTTTGCCTTCTGTTTTGCCAGTCTATACCTTACTCTATTAGTTTCCTGCTTTGCTTCTATTGTACTTGCTAAAAGATCTTTAAAAGCTCTCTTTTTCTCCTTTACCATCACCTCGACCTTATCTGACCACCACTAAGATTCCATCCACCCGCCCCTACCTTTTTGACAACCTTAGGAGTTTTATTACGGTTTCTCTCACTATGGGGGCTACTCCTACCCACATCCAATTTGCATCCCCACTCACATACCATTTTGTATTATATCACACGTGATTCCTGAATTGTTCCACCCTTACCCCTTTTAGCCTCCACTATTTAATTTTACAACAATGTTTGGTAAATTGCTGGGACCTCCATCCCTTAATCCCTAGATTAAAAAATAACAATTTATGCTGGGTTGATAGGTATGTGGCTGGGAGCACTTTGCAATCCTTGCACCATGATCTAGCTCTTTTCTTGACAAGAAAATAATTGATTTGCGTCTTGTTTGTGCTATTCTAAAATGTCACCAAGTGCGCTTCGTTTTTCTTAGAAAGGGAATTTGCTATTATTGACTCATACACTATGGCCATGTCCAATAGAGCATTCCCACTATTATTTCTAGTGTCGTATCCGAAACCCTTATAGGTCCTTGTATATCTATCTGAATCTGCTCCTATATGCCCATTAAAATCACTTCCTAGTATGATCTGCTCAATATTAGAGATTTGTAGAAGCACCTCATCCAACAGCTCCTAGAATATACTTTTTTGTTATCTGTCTGAACCAATATGAGGTGCATAAGTACATATTACATTGAGAGCCACACTGTAAAAAACTATTTTTTCCACCATTATCCTGTCATTGACCCTTGTGATCCCAACCACTTGGTTTATAAGTTCCTTGACCACTCAGATACCTATCTCATTCTGCTTCCGCGAGCTTCTCGAGTACCATAGTTTGAAATCCCCTATCTCCTTTGCTTTAGCTCCTTTCCACTTGGACTCCTAAATGCAGGTTATTTATATCCTATACTTGACTAAAATCTCTACTAATTCCAAGGACTTTCCCGTGAGGGTCCCGATGTTCCAAGAGCCTATTCTTAGTAAATCATCTCCTTCTTCATTCTTGCCTTCTACGCGCACTGAATCGTTTACACTGATTCCCTCCGCACGATTAAAGACATCCTTGCTACCTCATGTCTTTCACGTTTCCCGTAAGTACTATCCTAAAAAATCCCTAAAAGCTGAAAATAGTACTAACAACAACTAAAATAATAAAATTTAAAAATTTAAAAATAAAAAATACAACTACAAATACAAATGATGATGATAATAATAATACTAAACTACTAATAAAAACTAATTATATTAATAATAAGGAAGAAAAGGCTGATAATAAAAAAGCCCATCGAAGAGTAAGGGCATATAAAATACTAGCATGTACACAAGGTTATGTCTGATTTGTGTATGCAAATTGTTGAATACCTGCACAATTCAAGACGTGGTCCAAATGGAAGCGAGAGTATTTTACTACACTTGTCAAAACTTAAACATCCAAAGATAATCTAATAATGAGGCATACAAGTGAAAGTAGTCAATATATAAGGGAGGTGAGATTTTAAAGGAGAAGGCTTTTTATAAAGGGTTGATGTACCAAGTTAAAAAGAAAAATATTGGACTTGTCAAGCTTAAACTACCAGGCTAAGAAGTGGGGTACCAATGGGTCGCAATAGGAGAAAGACTGATAGTATCTTGTGGAAAACGAAAAAAATTGTCAGGATGCTCGAGAAAGCTTGCAAATATGACACGTGATATGCCAGGAGAACCTTACGAAAGTGTAGGTACGTTTTTTGTTTACCATGCATATAGCCCTATGTTATTGTCCCTGCACATGAGCTGCATGCACAACATCAATGGTACCCCAACGGGAACTTGTTCATGAGCTAGGTCCCATTATGCACGTTGTTCGATTGGGTAGAAGATATCCCAACCCAGGTTCCCAGAGGTTTATGAATAAATGACCATTACAACCAAGAAATAGGGATACACAAAATCCTATGGACATATCATCCAACCTCGACTAAGAATAGATATCTGCATGATTCATACCACACAGAAGACTTGAAATATGGGTAAATAACAATTACAAGCTCAAAACACATGATCGCGCTGACATAAATGGAATCGTAAACAAATCTGTAAGATTATATCCAACCTTTTGGATATCTTATAACTTTTTATTATCCAATTTATTTCTGAATTTAATCGATAATTTATGCTTTAACCAAGCATCACATCCTTGAATCATTAAGTTTGACTCTTTCAAAGACTTGGAATTTCATATTTAATATGAAATCTTGCTAATTGATTCAATTGGAACTATTAAAGGCAGGTCATTGTGCTAGGCATAACTATAGAAAAAAAATAATATTACATCATCAAAATCTCATATTGTATTTTCTTCCTAAAATTAATCCATTCGCTTATGGATTTTTTTGTTGTGAAGGTATTCACCAAAGAATCTCATTCCTTATAGATAACAAAAAAAATTAAAACTCACCACAATGATCGCAACGAAGTGCTTCAGCATTCTTAATGCTTAATTTTTACTTGGATTTAAACAATTTAAACTTTTCAAAATTTTAAATTAATATTTCATTTAATACATATGACTATATCACATAAAGTCATTAGTAATATAATGAAATATAAGTATTATCCTTCTTATAAATTTTTGTTCCATCCAATACATCATATGCATAAATTTAACAATTCAATACCATCCTCATCCTTTTCCAAAGGTTGATTTGATTATTTTTCAACTTAAAAAGTTTCATATGATTCATAATCAGAAGGATATACATGTCCTTGTATATAACTTTATGATTCTCATTATATTGATTTAACCAATATGGCATAAAAGGACAGTCTTAGTTATTTAACTTTGCATTCTTGCCTTTTATTTTAAGCATAAGTCATATTTAATCCAACATATACAAACTATTTGTCTAAAATTGGATCATCTACTTTTACTTGACAGTCTATTTCTTATCATATATTGAAAATTATAATAATGTTGAATCTAAATTCATTATCAAATACTGATGAGCATGAACAAGAAATGCATATGATGTTTACCATATCTTGTATAAGCAAGAAAATTCACGCAATCATTTTTTCCTTATGAAAACTATTATCATATTATAGCTAAGCCTTTAATTGTAATTCACAATTATGCTTTTAGTAGGCTAAATTAATTAGAACAATTCCATCAAGGTACTATACCTTTAAGTTATATTTTATACAACCTCTTGCATCTTGCTATTATAATATTGATGCATATCCTATATGTTGTCATCAAAGTTTACGTGAAATTAATCAACTTAAAATGTCAATATATTTTGTCATCTATATAATTTTTTACATATTTCTAAAACTTTGTCACTGAATCCTTAATAAGGATTGTAACAAAAATTGCATAATGGGTATACAATTTTTCTTTCCTAACTTTGAGAACTCTTCCAAAACATAACCTATGTCTAAAAAATTTGGTTCTCTAAGTATCAACTATACTGAATAAGCTTAATTCCACTTAGAACAAAATACAAATGGAAGCAAACAAGTAATTAATTATATGTCATAACTACTAAATGAGATTTGGGCTTTAATCATGTATCTGATAACTCCCACTATTTTATTCAAAATTAATAGCATTCACTGCTATTCGAAAAGATTAATCTAATCTTTCTAGTAGGCTAGGATCCTATTCTTTCTAGTAGGCTAGGATCCTATTCAAATATAATTGATCATGAGTTTGCTCAACAAACCAACTAAACTTAAATTAGGTAGGTAACAACTTTATCAATAACATTTTATGTGACTCCTAGACTCGTTATGTAACAACTCTTGCTGAAAAAATCATATATGTTATTCCTAACCTTGCCTCTAAATTCTTGTGTATCATGAATTTACTAATCCAAATCACAAAAAATTGGGATTCCTAAGTATATTAAATTCCTATTCTAAATAAAAATTTAATTTGATTTGAAAACAATTTCCAAATCCAATTGAAAATTACTTCCAATTACCTTAATTCCTATAATAAAATTTAATTGAAAACAATTTTCAATATATTATTCTTCTTACTCATTATAATTTAGAAAAAAAACTTCATTTTTAAAATTGTATAAGTATCACATTTTAATCCCATTAGAAAATTATTTTTAATCTAATTAGAAAATACTATTTTTAACCTCATTATAAATTACTTTTCCTTAATTAGAAAACAACTTTGTAATTTTAAAAGGAAATTATTGTCAAAATTAAATGAAACACTTTTAAATTTAATTAAGAAATTCATTATATTATTTATTTAGAGATTAATTAGAACTATTGAGATAAATTAATGACATTTGTAAACTATTTACAAAACATCACTTTATTTCAATCAATGAAACACTTAAGAAATTACACACTTAAGAAATTAAGAAAAGTAATTTCTTAAGTGTTGCATTATATTGATTCAATTAATGACATTTGTAAACTATTTACAAAGCATCACTCCATCTTGAACAAGGATTTCTCGAATTAATATTAATCGAAAATATCGAAACATTCTTCCTAATTACTTTAGAGTGAAGAATCCTACCGTAATCACACAATTACTTCCATATAATTCATGCTACATCCAATAACTATTGGCTGAATGACCTTTGATTAAATAGGTTATAAGTAATATCAAAATATAGTAATCTTTATACTAGATAACTTTGATAACCTTAGGTCAAAAGATCACTTATACAATCATCACAATAAGAATTTCATGGACATACAAGTAATGTTCTAAATAAATTTCCCATATTGAGTATGTTCAGTGAACTTGTTTTCTAACAAACATTCACACGTTTATTTCAATATCTCCATACTTTAGTCTATATGATCAACTACTTATTTTATAAGGAAAAACATAACATGTATTAGTTTTTTTACGTTCTATTAATGCCTAGTCTTAATAGAACAATGAATAGGAATAATTTAGAGATACATAAATGTAATATGAACCTCATAATTATAATTTCATTTGCAATGTATAATTATCTTATGAATTTTATCATATACATTTAAACATGTACAAAATAAAAAATGTCTTTAAATTATTTTGTTACTAAATTATAACTAACCGATTGACAGTATGATATAAACTAGCAGATAAATCATGTGTAACATTCGGGTTGGGAGTGGATAGAGTTGTGCATGATTGAGAGAATTTGCAAGATTGACATTGACATTGCACAATCGGCGACAGCCTCGACGATAGGCGAGGATCAATGACAATTGGGCTGACAGTTTTGACAATGACAAGTTCAGCTTGGATGGACTGTGTGAACTGATACAATGTGGTACATTTTGTAAATGTTAGTGGCCTCGAGGAGTTAGGATCAACTCCCCTGTTCCTGTTTCTGTATACCACTCTGTGCTCGAGATCATCCATGTTAATGGATGGTATCGGACGCAAGGTAGAACACAAAACGGGAACAAAACATGGATGGTCTCGGACGCAAGGTTGAACACAAAACGGGAACAAAACCTTCTAACCAACAGAGTCAGGATGTAACTTGCTACTACTTTGTATTGCCAATTTTTAGTTGTTTTTAGCTTCGGTGATGTGATGGGTGAAATCACACTCCTATCCTCTACCGTAATTTACGTACAGTTTTATTGATTTTTTACACTCTTCCCATATTTTGGTATTCTCAGTACTTTAGCCTGTTTTAAATTGTTATTAATTTTTATCCATACATTTGTATTAATCTTATATAAATATGTGAATAAAAATTAATAAAACAGGTTAGAACAACTTTATAGTAACAGAGTATTTGTCCCCTGTATTTTGTGTGTTGAAATTCTAAATCCCAATTTTAGTTTGCTCATTGCATATGTGAATGTTCAACGAAAGCTTTCTGCGCTGGATCAAGTGTGACTTGACGTGAGCAATAGCCTTAACAGGACTTAGCAAGGAGAACAAATTAGAACATCTTGTGGGCTTTTGAAACTAACGTGTTTACGGATGATTCCATAAGGCTTCGTTAACATATAATTAATATATACATCTTATTGATAGTAGATTGAAGTTTAGATCGTTATTAAAATTCCTGCAAAATTTGTAAATCGACATATGAAATGGAATTACAAGCGTGTTTGAAGTTGAAGGTAGAGACTTTTCTTTCTGAGAGAGCGCGCCTTTTTTCAAGATCCTAATTAAAGCTTTTAAAGACCATGCTAGCATGTCTCCAACCTGATAACAATATTCAGTTAGCAAACCTTTGATCACAAACAGCTAACATAAAATCAGAAAACAAATTTAGTATACACCAGTCATCAGTCACCCACAATCCATCAAGCAACAGAACTCTTTGTAATCATCACTCAATGGCCATATAAGTATGAACCAGCCAACTTAATCACAAAATTCTATGTCATGCCAAAAATGAGTGCCAAATGTTAGAGAAGCAAATAGATTCAACCACCACATGACAAATAAATAATCTTTCATATGTTTAACAGAAGGCTATGATAAATCAATAATTGATAAGCCAAGCTCGTTTTTGTATTATCTCCTCAAATTATGGCAAAGTACAATTTATCGTTGCCGAATAGACAATTTAAAAAATCAAGTGGCATCTCAAACCGAGCAGATCTTTGTATTCAAATATAGGCCCATCATTTATATTCTCGAGTGTCTTCTCTTTTGCAACAAAAATGGATTTATGGAGCTTAAAGTGAAGGGGATGATTAATCAAATACATGAACCTTTACCACCAATGACTAACTCATTCATGATTTGTCAAACATCAAACTCAACTAAACAGAAAAAGCTAGTATATATTATAATCAACAGAAAGTAGTTGAAAAACTTTTAAGCGGTAAAAGATGAGTCTCCTCACCCAAAACGCACTACCAGCCGTACTTCTTTAAGAAGTCCTGGGTTCGCTTCCTCATGCGAGTAAAAACAATAACTACACAAGCGAGTACCCACGGGGGAAAGGTTGCAAAAATGTTTGTGCTCTTGATCCATTCTGGAGGTTCTTTCAACATAAATGTCAACAAAAGAGTTATAACTGCTACCCCAAGTATGATCTTGGTCACGGGTTTGATCAAGGAATCCTGCCAATGTCACAAAATAAAAAAAATGTCAACTGAAACATCAAACTGGGAGTCATCACTCCCAAAAAAATTAAAGGATAATAGCTTGAAAGACAACCCATGCCTGAGATAGAATAAATTTTTAGAATTTGCATTGAAACAGTAAGAGGTTTACATGTAATCTTGTGAATATTAAACTTCTGCACATTGTAAACCTCAATTCCATAACAAATATAGGGCAACAGCAACATAATAAAGCATGTCAAAAAAGAGAATTCAAGATTTTGTTTTCCCTACAACTTAAAATTTTGTAAACAAACATAAGGCTGAAACAAACATAAAATAAGCAAATATTGTGGAGAAAAATTAAAATAAGAAACATCATGGATTGTTATAAGATGGATGCTAAGCTCCAATATTTGTTTACCCAATTCAAACAAGTAAATAAATATTTGCTTGAAGTGAGATCATTCAATCCAGACATAGTTATGGTATCAAAACCAATTGAAAAGATGGGCAAAATACAGATTGTTCAAAGAAATTTATCTGCGTTATCAACCTCAAGTGTACATACCAAAACCATCGGTAAGGAAGATAGGTTCTGAGGAACAAGAAACAGCATATTATATATAAGTTCCTCTTTCCTATAAGAAATGGCATTTCCACGGTAAAACTGTGAGAGAGGACCCCTAATTTACCCCATTCTTGTCATTTTGTTCTAGTCATTAATTCTGTAAGTAGAGAATATCCCTCCCCTCCTACAGAACCTCTATAGCAGCATGTCCTACAGAACCTCTATAGCAGCATGCTTTATCTGGATACTTCAAAGAATTTACCATCTCCCTTGGTAAATCAACGCAAAGAAACTCAAGAAATGGCTAGAATTAGGTGGCTCTTGTACAGCTTTTCCAGAGCTGAAAATATCACTGCTCAACCTCTCAAAGTTAGAACACTCAATGGTCCTTTCATTGTACCATTACAGCATTATGACAGATAAGTTTAGTAGTGGACATCGAACTATTAAGAAGTAAATCCTCCTCCATAATTGTAAGCATTTTAGGTAGAAAATTTTATACCCAAACAGGTAAATACACTAGGAAAGAATGGTATAAGGTAGAAAAATAGGCCAAAATAAATGAAGATACTTTCTAATTGACTCCATTGACTACCAATAAACAGAATATAAAACATCCAATCTAACGAATCCCGTATCACTTAGCTAATCAACCCAATCAAGAATTCAACAACATGAAAATTCAAAGTAGTGCATTGAGATATAAGCTATAACAGCAACAAAAGAAATACCAAAAGAGAAGCTATAAAAATGAAATACCCGTGGCTCTCCATCAACGTAAATTATGGATCCATCTCTGTATCCAAGCAGGGACCTTCCATTCCTCCGGTTAAATCGGATGGGTACCCCCCGACCAGACCCGGGATTGAACGCAAAGATTGATTTGAATCCATACTTTTCAAGGATGTCTCGGACCTCAAGCTGATCCTGGTCCCAACCTCCCAACGACGACTTGAAGACGTCGATCGGGCCCTTCCCTTGCCGATACAGATGTACCTCGACTTCCCGCAATTTCGTCCTCGTAGTTTTGGGATTGTGATAGGGGGCTGGGATCGGAGTATTTGCATCTGCGTCTTGGTTCTTGCTCGTTTCATCGATTTCTTTGATTTCCATTCCTCAGATCGAATAGTGTATGCAAGGGTACAGCTTAGTAGTCCTTTGAGGTGGCTTGTCCCGACTATTTCTGTATTTTGTTGTGCACGATTTTTTTTTTAAATTGAATATGTTAAGGCTATTTTTGACCTGGGAGTTAATAATAAAATAAGATGGAAACTTATGAGTTAATAATAAAATAAGATAGAACTTAAAGATTGGTTGAGGGTTTCATAATAGAATGAGATAGAAAAAGATGAAAGCAGAGGGTTTCACGTTACATTCCATTCCATCCTAAACAATGAAAAAAGAAACCTTCGATTTAAAAGGTTTATAATGAAACTTAAACTAATAAATACATATTACCTAATATACTCTCAATAATTTTTCTTAATGCCAATTATTTCTTCTAAACCTAACCCCCTTTTCTCCAGATTTATTTATTACGGTCCACAAAAATTGTATATAATTAATAATATTTTAATATTATTTCTCCTTACCCTAATAATAGTTTTATAATATTAATAATAAATTGCATATAATTAATAATATAATAAAATTTATTAATAAAAATAAAATATAAAAACTATTCTTTAATTGTTTGTATATATTTCTATGTAAATAAA